>JAIFRP010000226.1:11356-32331 GCA_032403825.1 Odynerus spinipes
GCGCGCGTGTGTGTGTAGACTATATTATTCATAACCACGTGTATACGAACTAACGGCCACATAGTAGCCTTTAAAAGTTGCAATATTGTGGACTCAAAAGTCCATTCTTTAAAACCATACTATAGTGAATACACTTTTCTACAAACAGCATTACATATATGTAAAAATCGTGTGGTGACTATAAAGAATAAACAACAGCCATTTTGTTTAAATGGTTGTCTGTGAAGCTCAAACAACAGTTTTATGCATTAGCATACAGCAGGTATGGGTGCAAAAAATCTCAAATCTTCATAATAGGAATTTCAGTTGCACTATTATCCTAATAAAGTCTTTGGTTAAATAGTTAATTACTATATAAAATAACTGCTTCAGGTAACATATGATCAACAAAGTAACAAATATTAGCTGATTTAGCTAATTTGAATCTGTTCTATTATGATGGTGTAGTTCCATATCCAACTACTATATATCTCTTACTTGAAATATGAAGGTTTCATCTGTCCCTGGACATTTTCTTGTATAATTCAACGACTTGACTTTATCAAAAATATCCAATGATGTACTTCCTTATTTATTAACATCTTTTTTGTATTAAAGGATCCGCTTCAGTACCATCCATGCACTTTGCTAAATCCTACAGAAATAAAGAAATAATGTAATTTGTATCAAATTTGCTTCATCGGATTAGGTACGAATTATCCAAAATCAACAATAAATATTAATTGTCATTTACATATTTACATTTATTTTCTACTTGATGACAATAATGACCTATGTATCCTATATGATAAACTAATTGCTGATGATATAGTACTAAATTTTTATGAAAACTAAACTTGACAAATAATTATTGTAAACAAATTACTTTTATTTTAATTGAAACATGTTATTGTATCTAGTTTTAAATTATATAATTATTTTAATGCATTAATTTATTCTTGACACAATTTTATTGATATTGATATGAAGAAATATTCAGCTCTCATGTATCTCCTATTTATATGAATTTATATTAAATAAAAAAAAATAAAAAAAAAAATAGAAACTGACTTCGAAAATAGAGTAGAAGAAAGCTTTAACCAGCCTTTCAGGCCGGCCGGGGGCTTCGCCCCCTGGACCCCCTGGCGAAAAAGCTTCGCTTTTTCGCATTAGGCGCGACCGCGATAGTGGTCGACTCCCCTTTTTTATGAATTTTTTAATTTTTCAAACGCACGTCATTTTGTAACCGAGAGTCGAATCGAACCGAAATTGTTAGTGGATCTTCATTGGGTGCATCCTGATTTTTAACCGACTTCGAAAAGATGGAGGTTACTCAATTCGTAAGTGGACTATGTCGCTTTTTTTTTGTATGTCCGGGCACTACTCCTAGACGAATGGACCGATCGGGATGAAATTTTTTCCACCTTGTAGATTCTGGTCTCCCATTGGTTCCATTTGCAAAAAATATTCGATACCTCTATTGTTAACAAAGTTATTGCAAAATTATCGATTTTTTGTATGACCGGGCACTACTCCTAGACGAATGGACCAATTCGATTGAAACCTTTTCCATCTTGTACGCATGGGTCTCCGATTGATTTCATTCCTAAACAATTTTTTAGTAGCTCAATTGTTAACAACGTTATTACAAAATTAGTGAAAAGTGGAACATGGTACAAATTGTTTATTCAGCCGTAACTAAGCAACGGACAATCTTTTCACGAATGTTAACCTACATATAAGTGACAGTTATGAATAAGTATCAGTTATCGAATAATTATTTGTTTATCCGGCCATAACTAAGCAACACGTCCACTTATTCGAATGAAACCTTCTAAATCTTTTTGCGGATGTTATTATAAAAATTAAAGTATATCTAATATATCTAAATTATATCTTGCAAGTAGTAATACACTAAAAAGAATGAAATAAAAAATATTTTAACAAAAAAATAAAAACCGACTTCGAACATGGAGTGGAAGAAAGCGCTGAAAAATATAAAATCATTTTTGTTTATAAATTAAAATGATACTAAAAAAATTGGACTTTTTCGAAGGCGGCACAAAATATCCTTGCACACTTATTTTTACGACATAAGAATGAGTGCATTCACTCTGAAATCCGAAATCCGAACCAGCCAGATGCCTCTTAAGCAGAATGTACTGTTAATTTTCAATAAACAATGCAAATATAGCAACAATTAAAAAATTACTGCAAACATTACTATCAAGAAAAGCCACGCAACAGGATGGAAAAAGATTCACTCTGATATGTGGTCCCGTTCCTTAGTTATGGCCGAATAAACAAATAATTATGCAATAACAACAGAAATAAAGCAACAATTAAAAAATCATTGGGAACGCTACTATCTAGAGAAGATACGCAACAAGACGGAAAAAAATTAATTCCGATATGTGATTCCGTTCCTTAGATATGCCTGAATAAACAAACAATTATGCAATAACAATATAAACAAAGCGACAATCGAAAAATTACTGCAAACATTACTATCTGAAAAAAATACGCGACAGGACGGAAAAAGATTCATTCCGATATGTAGTTCCGTTGCTTGGTTATGGCCGAATAAACAAATAATTATGCAATAACAATATAAATAAAGCGACAATTGAGCATTTCTGCAAAATGCTATTACGTAGACAACATCCAGCACAAGGTAGAAGAGTTTTCCTTCCGATAAATCGGCCTATTCCTTCCGAAAGAAACAATTCCTTCCGAAACAATCAGGAGCATGTTCCACCTCGCACTAATTTTGCAATAACGTCGATAACAATGGAGCTACGAAAAAATTTGTTAGAGACGAAATCAACGCGAGATCCCAACATACAAAATGGAAAAAGTTGCATCCCGATCGGTCGATCCGTCTCGAAGCATTGCCCGGACGAACAAAAATCGATAATTTTGCAATAACTTTGTAAAAAATAGAGGTCTAAAAAATTTTTTGCAGACGGGGCCAATGGGAGACCATAACCTCTAAGATAAAAAAAATTTCATCTCGATCGGTCCATCTGTCTCGGCGTGAGGCCCGCACAAACAGAAAAAACCAGCCTTTCAGGCCGGCCAGGGGGCTGCGCCCCCTGGACTAGGGATGTTCATGCAAAAAAAACATCGATGTTTTTTTCGATGTGATGCATCGAAACATTGCATCGATGTTTTACGATGCATCAAATAAAAACTGTATTTTTATTGTAAACATGCAAATATTACTTTATTCACCGTTTCTCACAAACGATCCCGTTTATTTAATTCGTTTATTTAATTCACGTTATAAGAATTGTCGCTATTACTTTTAACAATAAACATAAAAGGACCAAAACATCATTCTTCTATAAAAAGCAATTAGGAAAGGCTACGAAAACAGACCTACGCAACACGCAACCTAGAAAACCTTGAGTTAGAGTGTCAGTGCGTGCGTCACTGCATCATTTCGTAGCAAACTTTTGTTTGTTTTAAAATTCGATACATCGAATGACATACATCGATGCATCGTTAAACATCGGCAGTAACCGATACATCGGATTGATTCGATGTATCGAATAGTAAATATCGATGTTTTCGATACATCGATGTATATCGAACATCCCTATAAGGTACTCCCTGCGGCAGTGATGCCAGGACGTGGGATTTTCTCCCGCGTGGGAGCCTTCGTGCGCATGCGCATGTTGACGTCACAGCTCGACGGCAATTGTTTCCACGGACGTATCTATGTACAACGGTAGGTACGCGTAAGGGGTCTCCCAGTCGTTTCCCGCGTGTTTCATTAAAGTGAACTGATAAAAACTAGAAGATGGATCACTAGCAGCCTAGTTCGAGTGTATTGGCGGATAAGAGAAGAAAAGGAAAAGTATTCCAATTATCTTGGTTAAAAAATGACATGTTTAAAGACTGGTTAAAATCTGATGATAATACTAAAAAAACTTTCTGCAAGGCTTGCAATAAAGTCTTGGCATGCGGAAAAAATATATATTAATTTATTTCTATATAAATATGTTATTTCCTTTAAAAATGTCCTTTTCCTGTAACTTCTACCGTATTTCAATTGTCACGGGGGTCTAACGATACCCCATATTTGAGTAAAGTATATACGTTACTGAGGATTAGGTAGTGCGCATGCTTGGGAAAAATCCCACGTCCTGGCATCACTGCCCTGCGGTCGTGCCTAAAAAGCAACATCGCCCACTGTCGAATCGTGTAACCTCCTCCTTTTCGAAGTCGGTTAAAAATGCATTATTGCAGAAATTTTATTTGAATTATTTATCACAAAATGTTTTACTTTTATATATTAACACATTAAAGGCGGGAATCTTGACGAAAGTATGCTAGGTAACGCGGCGACCGCCCCGCCTCGTTTTTCGTCCTAGAGCGGGCGATATTTTATGAGTGTGATAATGTTGATAACACTCGCCACGGTGAAGAGGTGCATTGCAAAACTCGCTACAGTCGAGATAAATCGTAATACTACGACTCCCGCCTTTAATGTGTTAAGAAGATAAACAAAATTATACTTATGGTTATATACATGTAAATAAATTAAAATCTAATAATAATGAAATAATTGAAATATGAAAATATAGCAACTTTCAATACTTTTAAATATTGTCATATTCCAAGAATTGAAAAATACATTATAAGGTATAAATAAAAAATATATCATAAAAAGCATACCTGAACAGCAATTTGTAAAGGTGTCAATTCACCTATAGAACAGTCATCTCGCATAGTGGTAGTTTGTAGCAGCTTTGAACAAGGTTTGCCAGTAAAAAGTATGAAAAGTGCATGTATAGTTCTTCGTTGTGCTAATTCTAAATGACGGTGTTGATATCCAGCTAAATGTCGTCGATGCCGAGAGGTTGTTGGAAACCACTTTTCACATAAAGTACAATATCGTTTATGCGTTATTGTTGACTAAAAAAATGTAAATGTAAATACCATAAATATATCTCTCACATATTGCTAAAAGTATATAATGACAGAAAAAGCATGTCTTACCTTTTTATGATAAGCTAATTGTGTAACAATATCAGTCACAGTCATGTCATATTCTTTTTCTATGTGCTTTTTGTTATCGTCTTTTTCATCTTTTGATATTAGTCCTTCTGCTTGCATGCATTTTAATACCTCATGTTGAGTAGTTATAACTTCTTGATTTGTTATAACAGGTGGAGATCTTGAACTATCTCTATCGGAACTTACATCATTATTAAAAGAAATTTCTGGTTTTAATATCGGCATATTATCTTCTTTCCTTCTGGACTCATTACAAGTTTTATTATCTTGAATTTGTAAATCTTCATTATCAGATATCATTATAATCTTAGAATAAGTATCCTTATCAACTTCAACGTCTTGAACTTTATTTTCCAAGTGATGAATATGATCATCTTGATTAAGTGAGTTCTCATTTCTATTTTCTGATACTTTACTATGTTTTATATTAATAGACACATTTTTATTTGGCACAGATTGACTGAATCGTTTAAGAGTTTTCAATGATATTATAGGAGAATTTTGTGCAGAGATTAAATTATTTTGTACATTAACAACAGCACATTCGGAATCTTCTTTTTCTGCACATTTTGAAAATTTTATAGCTGTTTTAACTCTTTCATTGCAATCCTTTCTTTTTGATTTTCCTAAATTAAATTTATTTACTGATTTTTGCTGAGTTAATTTATTTGCTACTCTTTCTTGATATTCATTATCTGTTTCACATGTATGACGAGAAGTAACATTTTTAAGAAAAGATTTGGTGTAATTGCTGGAAGTAAAACAAGAATCTTGATTTTTATCTACAAGTATTTCTAATTCTGATTTACTTCTCATTGTAGTGCCACTTTTAGACATTGATAAACATTTTTTCAGCATTTCTTTAGCAGCCAATACTTCCTTCATAAGTAAATCATTACAACAAAGGTTCTCATGAGATGTTACTGTCTTCATTGCAGAATTTGTTTGTAAATTATCATGTGTAAAAGTTGAAATTGATGGCAAAATATTCTCTTCATCAGATATTTTATCTTCTACTGGGACTTTATAACGTAATATTTTCTGATCATTATCCATAGGTGAAACAATACAATCTTGAGAATAATTTTCTGAATTATCAAAATCTTGTATTTTTTTATCTAGCTGCCAAGTTCCATGTTTGTTATCATTCATATTTTCAGAATTTAGCTCATGCCTTAGAAGTGGTACATCTAAAGAATCAATATTGCTATCTGTGACTTCTAATTCTAATTCAAATTGAGTAGGTATAGCATCTTCCGAGTACAATAGTTCATTTCCCTCATTATTAAGATTGTTATGTTTTTTTATTTGAATTTGACTTAAGTCTGGAGAAGCTGGCAAAATCTCTATTGTCGATTGACTTTCATCTGAGGAATCCAATTTTATAATTGCATTATCATTATCTACAGAATCATCTATTGTAATGTCAGATTTCAAAAGTATTAATTCAGACTCATTATTTTCTCTAGGAAATTTATTTTCATTATCACTATAATGCACCAAATCTTTTTGTGTCCATAATGAAACTTCACTTGCATTACTTGTCGAATTTTTACTAAATGTTATAATATTGAGATCATTATCAGCATTATTTTTAAAGATAGTAGTATTCTCTTCATTTGCAGTATCTGATTTTACAATCGTATGACCCACATTGTCTTTAGTAATGTGCATAGCTCTTGAATATTTACATAGAGATTCATCTGCATGTCCAGAAACATATGATTCCTCTTGACATCCTTCACCTAAATTGTTTGAACTCCTTTCAATTTTGTACCTATTAATTGATTTTTTAGAAAATTTATTATATTCGTCTATCCCTTTAAGAACCGAAGAAGTTTCTGCATTACCTAATTTACTTTTACTACAACTGTGGTCTAACACTTCATTTTTCTCACATTTAGCTGGATACAAATCAGATACAGAACTTGATCTATAAAATTTATTTGATTTACTGTGTCTTTTTTCTCGAAACCTATAACCTTGTACTAATTTATGTGCTCCATGCGAAGAAATTATATCAATGCATTTTTGAGTTATATATGCCTTAGATATTCTGCAATATTTCCAATCCTTTACCATGTCATCTAAAAGCTGCGATCTTTGCAATTTAACTTCAGGTTGCCACTTTGCACTGTTAATGACGGTTTTACTATCACCTTCGCTAAATTCACACTTAAATTCTGCACTCGCAGAAGCACGTTTAATTATAACTTTTGGAATTTTTTCTGAAATATAAGATAATGATTTACTTTTAATTTCATGTCCAGACATAAATGAATTATCTCCAGTGTCATTGCTACATTTTTGACTAAATCTTATTTCATTTTTATCACTTTTATATTTTTTAACTGTTAAATCAATGGTACTTGGATGTGGCCTCTTTTGAATAATTTCTGAACATAAAATAACATCTTGATTTTTTCGTAGTTTTAATTTAGGTATCTTCTCCCGCTTTCTTGTTTCATCTGATATATCAGGAGTTTTCACTTCCATTACTTTTAACGAAGACTGTGTTTGATCATTCCGAGTAATTTTTGCTTCAGTCCTAATCTTCTTTATTTTTACCTTGGGAATAGTTTTTTTTATATCCTTTCTTTTAAAAGAAATTTCTACGTTTTTATCTTTAATATCCTCCTTCGAAGATTTCTCATTCAATTTTATTTTCATTTTAGGTACTCTACTCTTATTTAAATTGTACTTTTCTAAAGAAGTCTCAGAATCACTGTCACTTCTTATCTTATTATTCCCTTCATTCGTAATTATAAAAGTGGAGTGTTTTGTTTTATTACGTAGACAAGTAGGAAATCCTGACAATGTGTCCAACACTTCTTCTGCCACAGGTGTTGTTGATCGGGATTTAGTATTTCTGATTATCATTTTAGGTATTTTAGGTTGTGGAGATAGTTCAGGCTTTGATTTTGCAGTTGTTTCATTTTCTTTGGTAACAGACCCAGAACTTATTTTGTCATTTACATTGCAATCTGATATAGAAGACAAATAGTCTATATCAATGTATGCAGTAGTAGTTATATCTGGAGGTGACAAAGAGCATTCTTCCTCCATTTTATTTTCTTTATCATTTATGATAATTTCATCAATCATATTTGTGTATTTTTGTGAAGTTAATGTTGATACATTCAATTCTGTGGTATTATAAGCCTTGGTACTACAATTTCTCTGTTGTTTTGAAGATGAATATAAAGTGTCAATATTAATCTTATTTTCAAAGCAATACAAACTGTCATTAAATTGCTTTCCTTGTAACTTCTTTCCTCTTGAGTTAAATATTTTTAAATTATTTTGTGATCTATTTATTATTTCTACATCTTGTTCTATCGACGATTGTTTAATAGTGTTTACTTCATTATTATTGTTTACTAAAAAATTTTGACTATTTGCTATGCTTTTAGTTTTTGAATTATTTACAGAATTTATTAAAGAAATAATATCTTCGACATTTTTGTTTTCTGTATCCTTATCTGTATTTATTTCTTCAACTAGATCAATACTTTTTTCACAAATAATAGGCTCCGACAGAATTTCTTTATTTTTATCCTGATTTGTATGTATTATTTGAGGTTCTATCCCTGCTTCAGAAAAGGGTGTGTCATATCTATGGTCTTTTTTTACAAAAGTGGGATTCCGACAATCGTTATTACCTAATTCATTGAAAGAAGATTCAGCAATTACAGTTTCTACAATAGTTTTGGAAATTTCCGATCTTTTAGCTTGTGATATATGTATAGACTCCCCTTGAATTACATGCACTTTGCTATTTGAATTATTAGAGTTAATAACATCGCTTTCTATGATTTGTATATCATGTTTAAAACAATTTGAAGGCAATCGTTTCCATTCCTTTTCAGAAATAGAAGTATTACTCTCAGCATAGAAAACGTTAGCTTCTGCAATTTGCTGGTTCAAATTTTCATCTTCGTTAACTTTAGATACTTCACTTTCTAATGAAAAATTTGTATTTTCTATATCACTATTACTTTCATCACTATTATACACTATCTCTTCTTTTTGTTTAGTACTATTCAATTGTCTTAAGGGATCTGAACATTCTACATGCAATTTTTCTGTGAGAAGAACATCTTTTTTAGAGATCAGGATATTTTCTGTATTTGTGTATTTCAAAATATCTCTTGTATTGTCAAAATCCTCTTCAAAACTATCAATATTTTCATCAGAGTGAACTTCACATTTCACCGTATAATTATTCTCATGATGCTTTTTACATTTGGATATTTCAGAACTAGCTCGCAGTTCTGATTTCTTTGTATCTACGTAAATACTGTCTGTTTCTATGTGAGCAATATTTGGATCAATTACCTTTCCACTAAAATATTTTGAAATTTCAGAAGATGAATCATGCTTTATAATATTATTAATGCAACATCTAATATCCTTAGAACAATTTTCTTCCAAGTGCAATTCAGTAGATTTAAGTCGATCTATGTTAGGCTTAAATTCTTTGTCTATTTCCATAATAGTGTTTGATCTCTCACTTATTAAGTTATTACCTTGATTTAGAGAAGATCTGTCACTTGTTTGATCACATATTACATAAGGCACACTTGACTCCTTAATTGTATCGCAGTATTTCAATTTAA
Organism: Odynerus spinipes; assembly: GCA_032403825.1. Classification (NCBI taxonomy): domain Eukaryota; kingdom Metazoa; phylum Arthropoda; class Insecta; order Hymenoptera; family Vespidae; genus Odynerus; species Odynerus spinipes. The sequence continues at coordinate 20,980 of JAIFRP010000226.1, forward strand.
TATCACAGATTTCATTTAAATTGATTTTCTCTAAGGAGGTATTCTTAGGTGCAAATGAAGATGCATCATTATGACTATTCTTGTGAATATAATTATTATTCCTTGTATTATGACATGTGATACTATATACTTTAGATAATTCCATCATTTCTGTCCTTTTTATACTCTTTTCTTCTAAACACGTATTATCGTCAAAGACATCTTTCAGATTTTCTTTATAATTTTCAGATTTATCTGTAACCATTTCACTTTTAAAATAATCTTTATAAGTGGTATGATTATCTTCATTACTATGCTGTTTCTGTTCACCATATTTAGAAGTAAAATGATATTTGTTATACTCTTTATGTATTCCATTATCACTAACATTATCATATTGTTTTCCCGCTTTAGGATGGTAGTGTTTTAAATTCAATGATCTTTGATATTTCATACAATGAGAATTTTTCTGGATATTATCATTCTCATTAGAATATTCGGGAAAGCTTTTTGCAGCTGATTCGCTCCAAGTAATTTTTGTATCATTAGAGTCTAATAGTGCCTTTTCCTTATAATTGTTTACATCTTTATTCTTTTTAAGAAAACTATACATTTTTGGATAATTGTAATATTTATATGGTGAATATTCTTTCATAGTACAATTAGTCCTTTCTCTATTTTCCAGAAATAAAGCTTTTGGATTGGGGCTGTAAGTTATTTTTCCATCTTTAGTTCTATACATAGGAACCTCTTTTCTGTTATTTGATTCTTCTATATTAGTAAAAATAGGATTTACATAACCACCAGTACTTCCGTACAAATCACATTCTTCCAATGTCTGATTCATTATTGGAGTTATAGGACGCCTCCACTTTCCTGACTCATTGTCGTTGCTTTTGTTACTTTCATTAGAAAATAGATCAAAATTTGTAAAATCAAGTTCTGAAAATTTTTCATTATTCACATTATCAGTTTTAACGTGTATTGTTACAATATTTGGTGTGCCATCATTTTTATCGCATGAATTATCATCTTCGTCTTTTCTGTCTTTATACTTATAAGAGACAGAAAATGGTTCTTTAATCTTACTTTTCTGTATACTGGAAAATGTTGGTATCTGTTCAGCAAATGAAGATACATTTGTACTATTTTGCATGTAATTTACATTAGATGATGAAAATGCAGCAGAACTGTAAATTACATTAGAAGGTTCATTTTCTTGACTTGTAATATTAAGGAGGTTATCATTTTTAGAACAACATATACTTTCATGCCTTAAATGGTCGATAGAACTCGATGACGTACATTGTTTTTTTACACTATTAAAAATATTCATGGATTTAGCTCCTCTAACAATTTCTATGTAATTGTCAATGTCCTTTTCATCATTCTGAGATCTCTTCGATATATACTTTGACAATATTTCATTGTCATTTGAAAATTCCTGCCAATGTGGATTTTCTTTACATACTGGCAATATTTTATTTCTGACTATTAAGCTTAAGGGCTCTTCTTGTACTTTTACTGTATTTTCTACATTTTTATTACAAATAATATCTGTACTTTCGCTTTGTTCGTGACTAACAATTTCACCAGCCTTATTAACTTCTTTTTCTGTTTCCAATTTTTCATGAGGTAATATGTTGAATTCTTTTACATTTGACAAGCAAGTACTCTTACTCCCACACATAACTTCATTTGGTTGTTCCATAACTTCACTGTCTACATTTATAAGGTCTTGTTGCAATAACTTCTCTTTGGCATTATGTTCTGCACACAATACATTTATTTCAATTTTGATACCATCAGAACAATTCTTCAAATTTTCTTGTCTTTTATCTCTTAAAGTGACTATTTCTTTGCGTATATCATTGTCTGTAAATTTTAAATTAACATTTGTAACTTGGATTTCAAAATCAGAATTTACATTTTTTGTTGTAGAACTCTTGGAAATACTATATTGCTGCTCCGAATCTAATTTTTCAGAAGTAATAGAACAAATACCAGCTACTGAAGATGATGTCTGTCTTGAATTTGTTTTATTCCTTAAATCTGTATTTTTCTCCAATGCATGGAAATCTTCTGTCACAGAATCACATTGTTGTGTATCAATACATTTATCACTACTTGTTGAGCTATTGTTTGTTGCAATATATTCTGTAGAATTTTGTTTTTGTATATTATTGATCATATTAATCGTATTTATATGAAATTCCTTTTGTGATGGTTCAAGTTTCTTTTCCTCTATAATCTTATTTCGGGTGTTTTCTTCTTCAACAATACATTTAATACCAATGTCTGCATTTATTTTACATAGTTCATCATTTTTTTGTAATTGATTATATACTCTTTTAGCAATAACAGTTGATACAGATTTTTCCTGTGTTGCAAAAATAAATTCATTATTGTCTTCTTTTCCATGTATTATATCGCTCTCTAATTCAGTATTATTTTTAGCATTTGAAGTTGAGCATGTTTTATGAAGTGTTGATAAAATCTCAACATTACATAAATCAGAATTTTCTACAGAAGATAAATGTATATTAGAATTCTTTGTGAGCTCCTGATTCTTAAGCTTGCTCTGTAAATCTTTTGAGAAACTGTCTCTATCACTTTCTTTGATTGTACAAGCATTTTGGGGACTTTTCGAATTGAATTTAGTGCTCATTAAGATATCCATACATTTTGTTGATGTTGATATTGTATTTACACTTTGTGATTTGTTTGGATCGGATGTGTATACATTTATGTTTGCAATGGACGTAACGTTTTTAATATCCAATAAAGTGCTTTTTTCTACATGTCGTACCAGTGTATGTTCTTCTACCTCATTTTCTCCCGAAGTCAAAGATATTGCATTATTATCCTTAGGAACGCCTTGCTGTAACTTTGTTTCGAGCAAATACTTAGCCTGCTTCTTTGTTTCAACATTAACTTCAGGATGTTTATCACTGTTTTGAATAGTATCTATATTTATTATGTGCTGTTGTTTATTTTCACTTAACTTATTTTTTAATATACATTTTGATGTTTCAATTGATGTTGGTGTTTTATGATTTATATGCTTCATAGGATGTGTAATACTTTGACATTCATCAGTATTGAATTTTTCAATGTTTGCATTTTTTAAGTATTCTGTGGAATTTGTTTGCGTGTCTATCGATACAACCTCTGATTCATATTCTGGTACCGAAACTACACATATGTCAGGTGCTTTTACATTTAGTTCTTTACTCTCCACCTTTTTCATATGTAATATGGTTAAATTTTTATTAGGACTGGTTTGTGATATGTCACTTCTGCATGTCTCATCAATGTCACTCTTACATAGATTATCCACTTTGTTAAAATTATTGGGAGCTATAGTATTCTCAAATACATTAATGTTGTTATTGTTGGATTGATTTACTTCTTCCAAATTAAATTGTAATAAAGCATTTTCTTTAGAAATACCAGTGTCATCTAAATGTTCATAAGATCCAATTTTAATTGGCGAATGAGTAAAACTGATTATTGGACTATTTTGTATAATTTCTATAGGATTGGAAGATATACTAGACACACGCCCTGATGGTTCTTCACTATCTGAATGAATAGGTGTGTTTAAAGTAGTAGATATCGGAGTACATTCAGTTGTTGGTAATTCAGGTAGACTGATATCATCTGTATTATGTGATTCCTCACTTGCAAAGCTATTTTGTTTCTGCAAGTTTGTAATTTTTCCATCTGAATTATTTTTTGATGTTGTTTCCAAAGCACTCAATTTTTTATTCTTATCCTGTACCAGTGATTTTCTACTTTTATCAGACAAAGTATCAGTGGTAATATATGTGTCTTTGTTTAGAGTTTCTGTATTATATTGATCAGATAATTTGCATCTATCAACTTCTTTTACAACAGTGTCCCCTTTATTTTCACACGATGTTATTTCTTCCCTTGGATTTACATTTTCTTCATAAAATGGTATTGAACCTTGATTTTCTAAAGTTTCTATTATTTGTTCATTAGATACTTCCAAAATATTATTTATTTGTAAATTATCAACTATATGTATTGTTGGAATTTCATCAGTACTATTGTTTATACAGTGTATAATATTTTGAGATTTGGTAATATCTTTACTTTTACATTCACTTAAATTTTTTAAATTCTCAGTACCGTGAGAAGGAGAATCCGAAGAGTCTGGATATTCGTCTGTTACTTTTTCATGTTTCTTTGAACAAGAAATACTTCCTTTAATATCCATATTATGAGGTATTTTTGAAGTACCATCAATGCTTTCATATTCAACTACTACTAATGGTGTTGAATTACTTAAAACAACATCTGGTAAATTTGAATTTGAATCGTCTTCATCCTCTGATGCATCCCAATTTGCCAAAAATTGTCGTACATCAAGATCTGGTTTATCAGCAAAGTCTTTTGATGTTTTTTGCTGTGTTGTTATGGTATCAACATTATGTGAATTTAAACCCTCATCTGTACTTTCTTGTATTTTAAAGTCAGTTTGTTCACTACTTTTATGTAACAAAAATTGATCTGGATTTTGAAAATTATTTGGGTATAAAGACGGCACGTGTTCTTTTTGTGAATGATTAATTGATTGTTTGGAATGTAAATTATTTTCATTTGATAAATTATGTTCTTTTCCTTGTTTTTCTAAATGTTTTGAACCTATCATTGAATTCAATGTATGTTGAGCTTTTGGGAAGCCATCAGATAAACAATTGGAATTTATTAAAACCCCATTTTGATCAAACTGTAAGTTTATAGATGGAACAGTATTAGCAGCTGTTGTTGCTATTCGTAAAGGATGTTGAAGTGCTGCTTGGCACCCATATAACTGTTGCATTTTTAATATTTCTCTATACCTGAGAACAGATTCTTTGTACTTTGGATGTGATTGATATCCAGGTATCCTTGCAAGTTCTCTGAGATGATTTTCCATAGAATATCTTTGCATTGCAATCTTTTGCTGATACAAATGGTACCGTGATGAACTGCCAGATGTAGATTGCATTGCAGTAACTTGCTGTGGATTATCAAAAGCTTTTTGACATGTACGAGAGAATTCTGATGGTATATTTCTTATAAATTGTGAAGTATAATAAGAATTCTGTGTGGAAGATGACGCATCTACAGTTACATTTGAACTAGGCACAGTTTTGGGTAACACGTTACCTGTATTATATTGACCTTGCTTAGCATTGTATTTTTGTTGTGTAATGTAATTTTGTTCTTGATGTTTGAACATGGTTGGATCTTGCAAGCCCATATTATTTGTCTTTGGATACTCTTTAACAGGATACGTGTATTTTTGACATTCTGTTGCATAATTATAATTCTGAATTGGATAATTTTGCATCATTCCTGATGGAGGTGGACAACCTCTATGCATAATAGAATCTTTATTATACTTATATTCTGGAAAATTTCTCCTAGGGTCTGTATTAGGAATAATAGATCCTAGCATCTCTTTATTTTCAAAATTATCTTTTCGAAAATTATGTTCACTGTACTGTCTATTTTCTGTATGATATCCAGATAAACGCACATTTTCTCTATATGGTGTAGTAGATTGATAAGTTCCATATTTGTCCCATTGCTGATAACCCATATTTGTGTTTGGATTGCAACACAAAGCTTTACAAGGAATAAAAGATGTTGATCCTTGCCTCACAGAAGATACTGCACACACACTATTATTTCGTGATCCAATAGAAGTAGCAGGTGTATTCGTATTTATATTGGATCCATTTAAATGTGAATTTTGTCCAGGAAGCACCATATGATTATTTCTGTATCTGTAGTCATCGCTGAAAGTATTCATTGATCCATTTCTGATATCAATTGGACCTTTTACATTATCCATAACAGAGTTTCTATTAACCGTAGGGCTATATTGTCCAATATACCCTTGCATTTGTACCATTGATGGTAATGGAAAATTGTCAGTATTAGTTGGGCCATTTGAAATATTATTCATAGGTGGAAAATGTCTCGAAGTAAAGCTAGATTCATTTTGGTATTTTTTATATCCTTCAGTGTTAAGAACATTTAACGAAGATGGACTAACACTAGGTATAAACGCTAAACGATTGGTATTCACATTGTGATCGGTAGATGTTACTTCATTTATATTTGCTTGAACTGAATTGTATTGATGCCAATCTGTAATGTTCCCACTGTAGTTCATTGTACATTTTTTTTTTACTAGTATATTATAAAATTTTCATTCTATCTGTGTATGTAATTGCTTGTATCTTCATGCAATGCCATCTGTAAAAAAAAAACAAAAAAAAGTCATAAAGTCATTAGTACCCTACTATATTCATTATACCAATAATTATACATTTCAATGAAATTTAGACATACATATACAGAATGACACAAAATAAGTGAGGTAGTTTAAAAAAAACAACTTTTTTAATGTAATTTTCTTTTCCTTTTTCTTTTCAGACCTTTTAATTATCAAGGATCAAGGACAATAATTATGAAAAGATATACAATTGCCCAATAAATTTAAATCATAGAATTTTATTTTTAAAATCAATCTTGAAATCTGCTTTCCATTTCTATGATCAGACAATTGTTGGAACGGTTTCAACAGCAGGGTTAAATAGGAGATCTGTTAAGAGTCAGAAGACTGCACACTGCCCAAGGTAAAGAAAATATTCAATGTGTAAGGGAAAATGTTATGAAGAACCTATAAACATCAACTCCAAGGTGTCCTTTCAGATAAACATAAGAGATCATTGCAACAGATATTACAGAAAGACTTAAAATTCTTCCTATACAAAACTCAACTTGTGTAAGAACTGAAGCCGACAGATAGGTAAATTTCTTACATTGAAATGATAGCAATAGTCTCAGTGTGTCAGTATTATCGAATGTTGATCTAGAAATCAAAATTTTATGATTTCTGTTTGCTGAACAATCATGTAACTTTTCATACTTATTTTCCCTAATCTCCTTTATAAATTAAAAAAGTTGTGTTTTTTCAACCAGGTCGTTTCATTTGCGCTACCCCGTAAATATACCCAGTTAACTATATAACCTATATTTAAAATCTTGAATATAAAGTGACTATATATCTCTATACAGCCAATGTACATAAAAATATTATCTTATTAATAATTATTTTATAATTAAAAATGACTTATAGAATATTTTACGACCTTTTTAGGATATGGAAATATATTCTTAATTACATTTCTTTACTGTATGCACGCGCACGCGCGTATGCGCGCATGCGTACGTAAGTACGCATACATAACTTTTATCCGTACACACACAATATGTAAGCATGTAATCCTTTAAAGTGTAAATCTTTCTTGCTGCACATTTTATATTTTTGTTCTAACTGAATCATTTTTAAACTGCAATTTAAATAACTTCTACAATTAAATTTGAAGTATCTATATATATATACATAATATTGTAACTAACTTTACAAATTAAAAACTCAATTTGTCAACATACAACAATATATAACACCCAATATTATACAAATATTTATAATTGTTCCTAAAGTCACACTTTCGTTAATGTGTAGAAGCTAATAACAATTTGGTAAATAAAAATATCATGTGTACCACTTGTTTACGTACGACGCATCTATCTATAGAAATTCAACTTCCTATAGACCTTGAAACCTTAATGCTTCGCATAGTTCACATATTTCTTATAACAAGCAACAACCATATTTGTTACGAACATATATGAACATACATAAATCAGACCTCGCATCTACGTGCATCCCATCTGTGCAAAAATATAAGTATAGCAACTGATGCTATATACGTCAAATTTAACTTAAAATTACCTGCGTCAGCCACCACACGCAACATGTTCGCCATATTGAACACGACTACATAAAAATTATAATTATGCGCCCTCTGCTATGAGGAGTCTACTTAAGCCATAAACAAAAAACACACAGTGAGAAATAATCGTAGAAAATAATAATGCATATATATATATATATATATATACGTATGTACACATATAAGTTTTTTCACAAAAATTTTACATGAACTTTTCCAATTTTCTGCATAAATATAAATAACGTGATATATGTATAAACGTATGTATTATATGTAACCTAATTTTCCCAAAATTTCATCACAACGCATATATATATAATGTTGTATCTATCATTAGATATTCTCATTAGCATAAATTAGCTGAAGTTAAATTTAAATTCCAAAATAATATATTTGTCGTAACCAATCATCCGCGTATCATGTGCGTCAACCAATCATATCATTGCGCTCTAAGCGAGCATTGGATTTTACATGTACTATTGTTCAATTGTAATAACAATGCCCGTTAATATATTTCCTTAATAGTTTAAATAGAAAAATAGTTCAATTCTAAGATAACGTAGTAATAATTATTATGAATTGATTTTAAGTTATGAATTAATTATTAATATCAAGCAGTAATAGATTGAACAACTAGTGGCAATGTTACGAACTATGTTCGACTCTTTTATATGGAACCTTTGATCGGAGAAGGAACCGTGTTTTTCCGTTAGATAAAATCCAAGAACATCTAACGTTAAATCGGTATAAATTCATAATTATTTATAAAATTATATTTATTTATCAGTGTTTGATAAAATTTACGTGAAATTTTTTCAATTTTATAGTTTTTATAATGGAAAACATTGTTATGTGTATGTTACGTTTAACAACATTGAATATTGTATCATTGAAATAGAATATGGCAATTAAATAAAATGAAAGAGAATACTTATATGTTATGTTTTAAACTAAGTAGTTTCTACAAAATCTTTTCTTTTTTTTAGCAGAATTTAATTATAAATAATTTGTTTCTTATTTTTAGGTTAAGATGGCTAAGTCTTCTGAGAAGAAAGGAAAGAGTGCAATTAACGAGGTAGTGACTCGGGAATACACTGTACATCTTCACAAGCGTCTCCATGGAGTTGGATTTAAGAAACGTGCACCTAGAGCAATTAAAGAAATTCGAAAATTTGCTGAAAAACAAATGGGTACGCCAGATGTAAGGATTGACACTCGTCTTAACAAGCAACTGTGGTCCAAGGGAATAAGGTAAACTGTTCTCCTTTGTAAGACGAAGTATTGATTTATTTTATTACTGTCCAACTACATTAATATCTTGCTTAATAGAATATTTATGTAGTTAAGTATTTCTTATATAAGGTACAATCAACCTTCTTATTACATGATACTCAAAAAACATAGTTTTGATATAACACGGTCCAAAAAATGTAACCATCTTCCTTTAACACAATATTTTTATCTAATGATTTTCATATGTCATGAGCATTTCGAGCAGATATACATTCGCATACTATTTAATTTATTGCTTTCTCAACACATGTACTCATTCACAAGGAAATAAAACAGTTTCACTATAACACAATATAACACGACACTCAGAGAATACAGTATAAATATAACACAAAATGCATCCTATCTGATTTCTGTAAATTTATGATTATGCTTAACACATCTCTGATACAACATGAAATAAATTAACACGTTCCATGCCGCATCGTTTTTTGAAGACTTTCCGTTCAGGCCACGTGGGGCGTATGCCTTACAATGATTAAAATAGTGAAAAAGTCATAATTATCAAGGAAAGGGTGCACAGTTTAAGATGCATAACACAACAAAGCAATAAATTTATTTTTCTAGGAATTAATTTAACAAATACCTGGCTGAACATTACTTTACCAAGAGAGTCGATGGCTTGAACGGAAACTTCAGCGTGGGGCGCATACGCCCCACGCGGCAGGGAACGTGTTAACTGTGTTATAAGGAGATTAACTATACTATGTTAACAAGTGAACTAATAAATAAAAAAATAAAAAAGAAGTAAAAATATGCTATTTGTTGTTAAGTAAATAAAATCTACTTAACAATATTTTTTTCTTGCAGGAATGTTCCTTTCAGGGTGCGTGTTCGATTGAGTAGAAGAAGGAATGACGATGAAGATTCTGCAAATAAGCTGTATACACTTGTGACATATATACCGGTTGCTTCGTTTAAAGGTCTTCAAACAGAAAATGTGGATGCCAGCCAAGATTAATACCTTTGTATTCAATAAATAAATTCAAATATTTAGTAATATTTACTATTCCCTTAATTCATCCAATTATTAACACTAAAAAGAATATCCATATAAGAGTTCATCTATATAGTGGATAGTACACTGGCAGTCAATAAGGGTTCATCAGTCGATTTGCCGCCGAGAGAAGTTTTCATCTCCATATCGACTGATTCTCCTTATCCGTACAAAAAAACATACGGTTGTGTGTCCAAGGTGCGCCGCATCTTCGGAGACATACGGACGAGCACATAACTGTTTTGGCTGCTCGAACAAACGTTATTCTTATTTGGTCATCTTTGCGACAATCCAGCGTGGTAAAATATCAATATTTATGTGAATTGAGAGCCACTATTAATTTATCCATGTAACTTCTTACAATTAGTGTATCTCATCTTCTCCTGAACACACACATCCGAATCAGCAATTTTGATGATACACACAATGCCATCGCTTTTTTTAATTTTGACTGGTGATGAGTCAGATATAATATCTGTTATCTATATACAGGGTGGGCTATTTAAAACAGGTCACCTGAATAACTCGCTTATTTTTAAAGATGCAAAAAAATGCAATAGACCAAATTTACTTGGTATCGAGAGGCTTATAATCTGATATTACCAGTTTTTTTATAGGTGGAGGCGTCAAGGACATATGAAAGTAAACTTCATTTTTTTAAGTGGAATGGTATGTTTTTTTATTTACAGGCTGGTAGAGCATTTGAAGACAAATACAATGACCTAACATGATTGTCATTGAAGGTCACCGAAGGTCAACCACAATAGAAAATAAATCGTCAGAGAACGATATCCGAATATTAATTGTATCCTCTTAAGTGTTGTTATACCACTACAAGTGTTCAAAATGACGACCTCGAACATTAACAAATAGTCTAAAACGTTCTGATAACGATGCCACTGCCCGAAAAAAAAATGAAGTTGACTTCCATATGTACTTGACGCCTCCACCTATAAAAAACTGGTAATATCAGATTATAAGCCCCTCAATACTAAGTAAATTTGGTCTAATGCATTTTCTTGTATCTTCAAAAACAAGCGAGTTATTCAGGTGACCTGTTTTAAATGCCCCACCCTGTATATGTACATTCTATACGAAATATTATATTTCAAATATGAGAGTGAAACAGGAAGGTAACACATCCTAAAATATATATGTATAATGAGTAACCTCCTCCTTTTCGAAGTCGGTTAAAAAACAAAATGTGTGGCCGCCACACACGTTAGAAGTGAAACTTCTTTAGCTGGTGATAAGGTC
>JAIFRP010000229.1:30394-42157 GCA_032403825.1 Odynerus spinipes
AGAGAGAGAGAGAGAGAGAGAGAGAGAGATCGCGTTTGTAGCCACGCGATGCTTTGACGTCGCGGGGTTCAACGACATCTCGCCAACGCCTCTTTTCACCATACCACACGAGACGTATACATTTTAGAACGAGATCTTACTCACGGATCAATACTTATACGGTACTCTTGGTCTTCTTTAGTTTCTCGTCCTTCGTGAAGAGCCGAAGATTTCGGGACGATAACGAGCGATTCGCGAGAGAACGGACCATTAACGATAATGTGCTGCTCCGATTCATGAAGCTGGCACGAGAAGAATAATCGTTGACTGACTAGGCTTGAATCGATTTTTGAAAGGTTCAAGGCTGCTACGCGGAGTAGTTAAGGAACTATAACGAGCCCCCTATATACATGTATATATTTTTTTTAATTCTCACGTATCTTTCGGTTACTATTTTATAAATATATAGGCTTGTTAGTAAAAGATTAGATGAAATTTACAGATAACTCCCGTATAACACGATAGTTAGATTCCTAAAAAATACCGTGTTATAGGAAACAAAGAACCAGTACAAAAAGCAGGGTTAGGTTCCAAAAGTTAATGAAAGAACTATATTATTTTCATTTTATAGCTAACGACAAGAGAAGTATTAAAACAATAATTGATCAAAAGTATTACATATCAATATTACATAATGTACAAATTAATTCTCTAAAAAAAGGTTCAATAATAATACATACTCGAAATTGTTGTTTAATCTATATTGGTATTTAATCTGTGAAAGTTTTAAAATCTATTTAACACTCCACGAACAAAGTGAATTTAAAATTCTAATAAATTCTAAAATTCTATACAAAATCTGACATAACGTACACGCTCGAGTGAAAACTATTAAATAAGATGGTGTTTACTCTTTAAATTTCTCGTACCTCGTTTTACAAGAATTTTCCTAATTCTACAAACTTCTTGTAGGAATGCTGCTTTATAAGGAAATTTTCTCGAATTCTCGAACCGTGCTAGAACGAAACAGTGTCGTATAAATGTCGTGTTATACGAGGGTTCGTCTGTATACGGAAATTTGGTTGCAATGAATCAATATTGAAAATCTAATAATTTATGCAGATCGTTACAATCAGTACCTAAAACCATCTAATTCATGAATTTAACACACTGGGATTAAAATGGGGACTATAGGCGCCCAATATTTGTTAATGTGCTAGAAAACGATGGCTAAAACTCGACAAAGATTTTATCAAGCGAAATTTTTCTACAGCTTTTCGATAGATAACGGTGTTATATCCATATTTTCAATTATAAATTTTCAAATATTATTTTCATGATTAGCCCTCGCTGAAACTAGGAACGTTCCTCCGCGCAACGCTTAAACGGCGCTAGGCAGTCAGTCTATTTTTAGAAAGGGCCTATACTCCCACCATTCCACATATCCTATACTCCCACCACCGATTTTATTAGATTTTGGGCCGCGCTTTGGGTATAAAAGGGCACCGGAAAAGTAACTCGGGGGTTCAGTCAGAAAAGAGTCCGAGACTTTTTCAGATCGACTAGATCTTAACCATACGACTCCAGACAGTTGTTAGGCATATTTACGAGGTACTCTTGAACACCCCGCTCACTCAAGCGTAAAATCGAGAACATAGAATCTTTATATTCAAGCAGAAGCCAAAGAAATAGAAGAACCTTACCATCCAATATTAAACATTGCCAAAGACAAACTGTAATCAAATATTATAGAATATATTCATTTATTGTTTAATCAACCTTATTATTTTGGAATCCTTACTTCCTTCCGATTAAGAATCATTATTGTGGGACCCACTATCGACATATCTTTGCCGCTCGAGATTTGTTGATCAATGTCCACGTCTACGTCAAACAATCACCTGTAGGATCACATTCCCAAAAGGTAGCAACCCCTCATTCTTTCGAGTTTAAGGGCACGTCTACATCCTATCCACAGAGAAAGTAGCAACCCCGTATTTCTTCGGATCTACGGGCACGTCTATACTTCCTGTATCATATAAAAAGGTAGCAACCCCCTGTACTCCTTCGGGTTTACAGGCGCGTCTATACTTTCTATTCCTTGTGAAGTGGCAACCCCGTGTTCCTTCGGGTTCACGGGCACGACCACGCGACCTTGCCTTAAGTGGCAACCCCGTGTTCTTTCGGGTTCACAGGCGCGTCCACGCAACTCGAAATCCTAACGTGGCAACCTCTCTGGCTTTCGGATCCGAGAGCGCGTCCACATCCTACCTAAATACCGCACGACCTGGGGTTACCTTGAATATTCCTACGGCCCTGCCACGCAACCGATGTAGACGTGACAACGGTATTACTTATTGTTAGTACATTCGAAATGGAGCTTCATTTTATTTTATCATAATCATGAAACACAGTGTACGGCACAATTTCAAATAAGTTACCAGGAAATTTGATGCGTAGATGTTGTTACGTTCGTTCAGAAATGTAATTTCGCAAGAAAAGAACGTATATTTTGTATCGTTAAATTTAAGTATTTATCTGGAAATTTAATGGGTAGATTGTATTATCAATTTTTTCCGTTGAAAATGAAGCTACATAACAAAGATGCTTATAGCCGTCTGCTCACCCGATCTTTCTTTTTATTCGCAATAAACAAATGACGTTCATAACAGTCAAACTTTTGTTTACACTAATATGCCTAAATCATATTAACTAATCCTTATAAGCATCGTCTTTCTATTTTGATTCCTTGTAGCGGTAAAAGAACATTTAAAAAAAAGTGTGTTTCTGAGGCCGCTAGAGAAATAAAGTGTGCGTCACATATTAAAGATTGTTGATTTATATATAAGAACTTTTTACATTAAAAATAATTAAGATTGAATAGAAGCCACAGGTTGCTGAATCGATATCCATAAATACAAAGAAAAATTGTCGAAAAGCATAAAATCGTAAAATAATAATAACAAAACCCATAGAAAAGAAAATGGAAAAAAAATAATCCCCATCCTTTTTCCACCGTGTGTGTACGAGAATCGATCGATAAGGTAGAACTACTATCCCTTAACAATCTCGCGTCCTCTCGTTCGTCGGTAAGGCGAAGTCGACCGGAAGAAGCTCTCTTTTAACGAGGTAAAATGGCGTGTCGAACGAACGGAAGCGCGAGTGAATAATCGCGAAGGACGATTAAACTATTCTTGTTTGACCGATCGAATGGTGCCGCGCGCGCGCGCGAAATTTTTCTAAAGCCGTGGACCGAATTCACGGCACCCACTTGAGAGGGATTGCTCGCTGCTGCTTCCTCTTCCTCTTTTCGTTGGTTCTTCCTTCGTCTGGTACAATCGAACGGACGTTTTCACGGAAACGCTTAAACGAGCGCTCGACGGAGAAACGCATTATTGAGTTCCCCCCCCCCTCTCCCCTCTTCGCAAGTCACTCCCTTTAAACCGCACCCCTTATTCTCGAGAAACGCTCGTCCTCGATGCGGCGCGGTAGAGAGAGGAATGAAAAATGAACGCTCCCTCTTCCACGAACGATCGATTTGCTCTCTTGCAAGAGGCCAACTCCCTCCGTATCTACACGAGTTACGGCAAAATTAATCCTCGTTAGTGAATTAACAGAAACGTCCTCTCGTCGCAGTATTCACGAACGGACGTTTACATCCTTTGCGTTTTTTAAAGTGTCATATTCATTCCTCAAACTCGAATTTTTATTTTGTATAAAAATAAATTATATTATTTTATATCATATTGTGGCGTTGATGATATTTGATAAGTAGTTTGCTACAAAACTATTTAATTACTTTTTCAATTTCCAAGTGATATTTACGTGTACGGTACAATTTACTATAAACTCTTGCTCTATGAATTGAACTGGATCAAATTTTGTGCAATTAGAGTAAGCACATCAGTAGATGGACGCAACCCAATAGATGGACCAATCATAGATTAATCGACAATTATAAAAAAAATAGACTTTTAATCTATATTATTCTTTTTATTTTGCGTAAAAAACATTTGTTGTTTTACAACATCAACATTGTTAAAATGTTTTTTATAAAATGTCTTTCTAAGATGAAAAGGTTAAAAAATGCGCTGATTTTTTTCTTTTTATTAAGTGGGCCAGCAACAAAAGAAAATGTAAATTATATCAATACCGAAAGCAGCGATGTTCCAATTGATTTAACAATTCATTCTATTAAGCAAATTAATTTTGCATTCTATTTAATTTCATTTTATATTTTATTATTTTTTTAAATTGAGTGAACTAGTAGAGTAGAATTTTCATTATTTTATGGTTGAGTACATTCATTTTTTTACGTACAAGAAATGTTTTATTTAAATTTACATATTTCTAAGCAAATATTTGACATAAATTTCGGAATCAGCAAAACTGTTCATCTATTGACTTGTTTACTCTACTTTCGTAAGATGCTGTAGAAAATATAGACTAGCATGAAACCTTGGCAACCTATCCCCACTCTCTGATTTCATCCCCTTAATACTTTGTGATATTAATAAATACCTTTATGATAATAATAGATGCCAAAGCATTTAGACGCTTTTGTCCTGAATAGGAAAAACTAAAAATATTATGTATCACAAAGCATGAGCATAATAAATTAGTTATAGAGCAATAATACACGTAACTTGGTATAGCAAAACAAGGTGAGGTATATACGTACTATATTAATTTGTAATTTACATCCTCCCATGGTTAATATTAATGCGTTATTGTTTCATTTTCATATTAACACAAATGTTGATGCCCTACATCTATCATTCCCCCGCAATGCTAAGTAATTTAAGCTAGGACATCATACATTTTATTAATTTCTATAGAAAATATATACATTTTACTGAAATAATTAGTAAGTTTATTAGCCAGTGTAGAAAATGTCAAAAACCTGCCTACACAACGAAACGAACTTTTACAGAATGACGATGCGGCGATAAATCGTGGACCCAAGCAGCAACAACCTCAACAACCACAAGGACAACAGCCACAGACACCTCAACGACAACAAGAGAGTTCCCATAGGAGAACGGAATCTTACTCAGCCGATTCCTCCAGGAACAATCTTCCCGTACCATCCTCGATACCTCCACCACTGGTCTCGCCAACCGTTCAATCACCGCGAGAACGTTCGCGAATAAGAACAAACCCATGGTTATCGGCGAACTCTTCGGGTTCCAGTACAACTGGTTTCAAGTCTCGGCTAACCCTCGACGAGACCAGCAGTAGTTCCGGTCTCAAGTTGACCGAATCCTCCGGTAGTGCGAGTGACGTCAATGTTAATAGTACTAGAGAAAGTTTGACGAAGAAGGACCACCGCCAGGAGAGTCTCAGCGCTGGACGTAGTCCGTTAGTAATCATTAAAATCATTCTAATGATCATTTTTATGTAAAATGGAAGAAAATAGTATCGGTTATTACCTATATTAGATCATGTCAAATGAGATATCGGACTTGTGTTTATTCGACATCATTAAGCGTTAGTTTGGAGAGGCCACATTTCATATGACACGATCTAATACATTATAAAGCGTGTTCAGTAACTGGTGGTACCTCTAAGTAAAGGGGGTAACTCTACATAAAAGAATAACTTGAAAATATAGATTTAAATTTTTTATACGAGGCTTTGTTTTCGACAATTCACTATGGATTACTTCTATCACCGACACAAGAGATATCATCATACTGATGTTTGTAAACATATCAAAAATGCTCTTCGAAATATCCGAGAGTAAGATAGTGAAATTCGTTGAACAGAAACTGAATCAAATACACGCGTACCGACTCGGCAAATTTTCAAATTTATTCTTTGCGAAAACAAAGCTTCCTAAAAAATTTTAATCTATATTTTCGACTTATTTTTTCATAAAGAATCATCCCCTTTCCGGCTGTACCACCAGTTTACCGAACACCCTGTATATATTTTTTCGTAACACTTTAAACACCGAGGTTATATGCCGTCAGTTTCAAATAGCAATACTGTAAATCAGCGTCAAGTATCTCATTACAAATTGCAAGAAAAAATGGTTTGAAAATATTATAAAAAATGTTACAAAGATAATTCAGCACGATTTGGAAGAAATATTGCCAGAAATTTGAAAAAATTGTGTATCGTCAGTCACTTCTGACTGACATGGTGCTTAACGTGTTAAACAAGTGGATGAGTGAACCAGCCTCTCAGTGTTATCTTATTGATTCCTTGTCAGACGTGCCATAATTCGAGTCTCTTCAACTTCCTACAAAATTCGTATCACAATTTCTCTATCGAATTAAAGTCCAGCGACCGTGGATGCTATTTTATTGCATTAAGTTTATTCGTATCCTCGAGGCACGCTTTAAATAACTCGTCCAAAGTTTTGACATGTGTCTCGCGCGAATAAAAAGTCTCGACCGACAATTTTTCGACAATCATTGTAAGTTTATCTCTATCAGGCTCATCCAAGCTGTCCAACGTGATCATTATAAAAAAAGAAAAATTTAAAAAAACGATGGTTCGATATCTCGTTAACTATTATCGAGGCGAACTTCGATGTAATGTCGTTCGTAGCTCGCGTGAAAGATGTCGAATAGAAACGTTGGACGATCGATAATGCTCCCTCAGTGCGGATGGCCAACGCAAATAGCAAATACTCTCTCTCTCTTTCTCTCTCTCTCTCTCTCTCTCTCTCTCTCTCTCTCTCGCTCTCTCTCGCTCTCTCGCTCTGTCTTTCTCTCTTTCTCGTTGTTATGTGCCGTTGATGTTGACATCAAAGGAATCAACGGAGAACAATGTACCGACATAAAACGTGTTTTCAAAAGTCCGTGCGTGTCACTCGTGTATGTAGGTGGATAGACTGGCCGGAAGCATCGAAACAGAGTCAACTTAAAGCGGAGAAGTTACTTTAAAAAATGAAATTGACCAACCAACACATTGGCCACGTTAATATTAAAGATTCATTTGCAAATGAAATGACTTAGCATTTAGCTGGATGCTAGATAAAAATGATTGTATATATACAGAAAGTTCGATAATACCTCCTATTGAGATTTAATGACGTAAAAATGACGTCCATCTCGCTTGAAGTCCCCTTCCAGGCTACCCCTCGACGTATCACTTGCGTCACAGCATCCCTACCATCTCGACCTTTTCAGAGTAACCCACTCGACCCTTTCAAACAAATATTTACCTTCCATCGTGTTATTCGAACGACGTTGATAAGATCAGAGAGCAAGAATAGTCTATATAAGAATCAAAGAACCCAGAACGCATTTTCGTTTACCGTTTTTGTCTACTTTAACGAGATGACTTTCCTACAGGATCAATCAAAACTGGAGGATTCTACCGGGTATGAACATCATACCGAAGATACCGCTATCGATGCAACGTCGTACGAGCAGCAGCAGCAGCAGCAGCAGCAGCAGCAGCAGCAGTAGCAGCAGTTCGTCAGGATCATCGGTGACGCGAAGCGGACGTTCATCCGAGGACGACATCACGTTGAACGAGATGATGGGCAAGTTTGACGAGAGTTACGTCTACGAGAAGGAGACCGACATCTTGTCCGATAGCGACCCAACCGACTGCGAGGATTACATTGGCTCCTTATCCGATGTGGATACTGGCCAAGATGGTGGTGACGAGAACGATCCTTTCGAGAATGATTTTGATTATATCGATAATGGTTCATTCCTCGATCTAGACAATCTTGACTGTTCTGGGAATTTTCCCAATACCGGCCACTGTACATACTTTACGTTCACGAGTGAACTTAGCAAGCGTGGTACCAGGTTGAGGGAGTCCTTTATGAAACGTAGGAATAATAAAGATGAAATCCTTCCTCAAAGGTAATTGCGATATCGAATTTGTTGAGATATGTTGATCTTTATTGAAATCCCTCGAAACCCGTTAAAATCCTGAGACATCGTTTTTTTATTAACACATTCGCGACGGATGATTGTCGGGCGAGACGTTTAGCTGATCGCCGCATGTAATCTCCAAAAGTCCGTTTATATGTGTGTGAATATAAAAAATATTACTTCTCGATACGGTACTCGTAATCATTTGTTGTTTACGTTTTAAAAAATTAAGCATTACAAACGCACGTTGAAAAAATTGTAAAAAAAACATGCTGGTAATATCAAAATCGATTGAACTTCTTAAATTCATTACATATATTTCTCGAAAACGAATAAGTATTATGAATTTACAGCAACGTAAAACTCAATAACATTTTTACAGGTTTATTTTACATAATAATGTTGCGTGGTATTTAATAATAACTTGAAATATAAAATATATTACTAAATTAATAAATAATAACTAAATTAATAATAATAAATAATAACACAATTTAACAAGCTTAATAATAAAATTTAATAACAATGTTTTGTAACGTGATATTTAATTTAATAATTGTCTGTACACAACGGTACCTGACAAAATCTGCAGTAGCAAAATGTTATGGCTACTAGTAGCGCCAATTTAGAAATGACGTAGAACTACGTTACCGGTCGCGAATGTGTTAAGATTTCAAGAAATAATATAGAGGTTTAGGCTAATATTTATGATTCACTAGATATCACTTAACATGATCTTATAATTTTTAGGACGATCAGTATAAGAAACGGCGCAAAAAAGCAAAGCATTCGTTATAAAAAAGCAGAGGAGAAGACGTGCGAGAAACGAAAGAAGAGAATCTCTCAACGGCGAAAACCAAACATGGAGAAGTTCGACGACGAGACTGCGAATTTGAATCGCGTCTTGGTCGAGCGGATGTTGCTGAAGAATTCTGGATTTAATCAGGGTAGTAGAAGCGTAGGTGGCACACCGATATGCCTGCGCCGTAAGAAGCACGATGTTAATAAGAATCTATCGCCGATGAGGCTAAACGATAATAATCAATCCGCGCTTCAGCCGACCATCGTTGAAAGCGAAGTGGTAAAGAGGCGCTCGAACTCGGTAGGATTATTTTGCAAAATAATCAATTTAACACATTACTTATTGGCGGCCGATTAATAGGCTTTTTACCGCCAGCGTTTAACGACTGGTAGCTAGTGATGGGCATTCGATACTCTGTCTTGAAAGTTTTTAAGCAATTCAATCACCACAAGGTTTCGAATAGATTTGGTATTTATTCGAAGCCAGCAATTCTTGGAATTCTTGAAAGTCTTGAAGTCTTAACAATTTTGAAAGTTTTGATAGTTTTAATAAATGTAGAAATGATGTGTATGTATGTGGATTTGAAAAAAAAAAAACAAAAAACAAAAGAACAGATAAGTGTAAGAGGTCTTGAAGTCTTGTCAGAATTAAAAAGTTTTCAAAATATTCAAGAGTTTTAAGAATTTCCGATTTAGAATATTATCCGATTTCGATTTCGACTGGACGATTCAAAACTTTTGATATATGAATAGATTCGAAGTAATTCGAAGTGATTAAATAGCCATCACTATCGGTAGCCTATAAATCGGCGTTTTATCAATTTTAATATTAATTTTTGTAATTAGTGCATATAAGTAGAACACCTTACCTGTTACCTTAGCTTTTTGCATAGTGTTGTTAATAATTATTAACAATCTACAATAGCAATGATGTCCTACGTTTTTATGTTATTCGCATATATTTACGCGATAGTCAAAATCCTCGGTATTATCGACAAATTTAAGTCGGTAATAAGAGTCGGTCTGTTGTACGTATTTGCTTAATTCACAGTCTGTAAGTAATGTGTTAATGCTTATCGCACTGGAGCCAGAAATCTATGTTCTAGCAAATCACCGTATCGTTTCTAACATCCTTTTTTTATATTATTTATAGGTGAGTTACGTGAACGGGAATATTGTCCGACGACAGGTCACTGGGAATGCATACATGACAACATTCGCGTCGGAGATAGCTCTGATCGAAGCAGATAAGGAAGCCGATAGAAAATACCGTGAGTTAATCATGGAAGCCGAGAATATCCTAGTGAACATGCAAAAGAATCAAAGCTCCATACCAATTGTTCCCTCGCCGTCGCGAAAGTTCCACAACGGTCTGGCGAACAAGCGGGTCGAGCTTATCAAGAACACCGAACTGAACATCGAACTGGCATTGTCAAAGAGCAGAAACTCTCAGCCAGAACTACAGAGTGGCAACATAAGAGATATCGAGCATACCAGCCCGAAGAGACAATTTCCACAGCCTTGCTCACCTGTGCATCGATTTATGGAAAGAAACTCGGCTGTCGGTACGAGTAACATGCCGAAAGAAGTTCCTTTCAAACAGGATCCTTCAAATTGTCCGGATTCGCCATACGTCGCAAGGAGAACACCTCAGAGTTCACCTAGTAGAAGCCTCGTGCATTCTCGCATACGTGTTTGCGCTTCTTCGGGTAGCAACAAGGACAACGCACGAGCTAGAGTTGTACTCAATTGTAACGGAGTGGCGGCACACTCGGGTGTTGATTCGATCGAATCACAGCCCTCCCAAGGTTCTTTCTCGAACAAGGCTCAGCTTTTATCTCAGCAACAACAGAGAGACTCGAGATTGGTGATGGATAGAAAGGATTCGAGAGTTTTTAGATCGACGAAGGAGGAAGGTGTAACATCGAGCTCGTCGGATTCCGAGGAGAAGTGCGAAGTTAAACGGAGAGCTCCTTTGATGACGTTTAGGTAGATTTTTAGATGATTCGAGATCACTGCGTTACGACGAGGATGTTGAATGTTAATTCAATGGCTATTTTGCGTATGAGCTTGTTTGTACAGGGTAGTCCACTAAGCGTGATTCGTTTAAATTATTTTGTTGATAGTGGTCCGATTGAAAAGTTTTTTTTAGTATAACGTGATTCAAAGAGAACTTAAAATGATCGCAGTCAATTCTTTAGCAGCTCATTTTTGTCGAAATTTTCAATGTCACCTTTGGTGTTTTATAGTTAAATCTCTAATTTGTTTACACCTACCTTTTAGTGCAGCGGTTTTCAACCTACGGTACGCATATCACAAATGGTACGTAGAATATACCCAGGCGGTAAGCAAAATTAAATTAAATTAAAAAATTATGTAAATACACCAAAGAATTAAGAGAATAAACAAAAAATCTGTCTGTTAACAACGCAATTTTTAATTAACAGCTTCTATTAACATTTATGAGTAAGAGTTCAATTCACTTCCTTTCTACCACACAGTGGTACGTGACTCGATTACATGTTGATCAGATAGTACACGGGAAAAAAAGATTAAGATCCACTGTTTTAATGGATATTGAAACAAATTCGGTAAATATCATAATAATTTTGTTTTCCATCTGAACCGAAGAAACGTTAAAAAATAGTCTTTACTTTAGTTTAAACGATGTTCAAAATAATATCCATCAACTGCGACACACTCGCGTAGACGGCAAATAAGTGGCCGTTCAATTCTTTCCACGACACTGCCGTAAACTTTTGTTTTCAAACTACCCCACGAAAAGAAATCTAACGCAGTAAGATCGGGAAAACGCGCTGGCTAGTTTACTGTACCCTCATGACTGATCCAATAGCTAGGAAATTTTCTATCGGGAATTTGACGTACTGCCATAGCATAATATGCCGAACAACCATATCATATCGATACCACATTTGATTACAATTTGAAAAAATCTGTTATGATACTTATTTAATTCGTTTCAATATCAGTTAAAGGATAGGCGTACAAAAGTAAAGATTTGCCTATAAAAAAATTGAAGGCGACCTTGAAAATGCAGAAAAAATGAGAACAAAAATTGGCTATAAATAATCATCTTAAAGCTCTCTTTGAATCATGTTATACAAAAAAAAAAAAAAAA
>JAIFRP010000229.1:42180-52790 GCA_032403825.1 Odynerus spinipes
AAAAAAAAAAAAAAAAAAATTGGTCCACTAAGAACAGAATAATCTAAGCTGGTCACGCTTCGTGGATCACCCTGCATACGAATTAACTAATTTAAGGACTTTAGCCGTAACTAAATTAGGTGTACAATTCTAATCGGCTTACTGTCGTGCTATATATGTTACGGTAAATGTGATTAATCCGGTGATTATGTATAATTACCGGTTATTATATATAATCACCACTAAGTCTGGTAAATGTGATAAAATCTTGGATATTTATCAAATTAACCGGCGAGTTTATATAATTTCCAACTCGTAATGGCGAATGTGATAAAAGTCCGTTACTGTTCGTTATTGGCGGTCTTTGTCGATGTCGGATGCATTCTCTTTTTTGTTGTCTGGGTTGTAACATATGCAACCCAGACACAACCCCAGACGCAACTCAGAATCAAGTGTACTCCTAACATACAATACCAACAGTACCAACTGGCAGAACCTTAAAATCGTTTTTAACTCTTGTTCTTTTATGTCCTAGACTGAAATGTGCTGCCTCCAAAACATCAAATAGTTCATCCGTCTTACAGAAACAAACGAAAGACCTAAGTAGAGAAAATAATTTTATTATTATACTCATACAAAACAGTTACATTACTTATTTAGACATGTGAGACTGTTATGGCATTTAGAATTACAAAGTTTGCCAGACTTTTTAAATTTGCATCAGTAAGCGTATGTTACAACCCAGACACAACCCCAGACGCAATCCAGACACGACCCAGAATCAAGTGTACTCCTAAAAAAGGGAATGCATCCGACATCGACAAAGACGCCAATAACGAACAGTGACGGACTTTTATCACATTCGCTATTACTAGTTGGGAATTATATAAACTCGCCGGTTAATTTGATAAATATTCAAGAATTTATCACATTTACCAAACTCAGTGGTGATTATATATAATAACCGGTGATTATACATAATCACCGGATTAATCACATTTACCGTAACATATACATTCATTGATGTTTCATCCAGGTCGGTCGACATGGGTCCGATCAAAGAAGGTTCTTCTTATTGTCCTCAAAGTGAACCGGTCAAGCGAAAAGTTTACGCTGGTAGTGCGACTTACGGTAGGATACAAAAGACCTTGGGTCATCATCAAGTATTACTAAGGAACTCCGATGGTGACACAGCTACAGACGATACTGGTGAGTCTTTCAATCTCTTTCTCATAATTTCATTACCCGGAACGACCATTTGTGAACTGACCAATGTTATCGATCCCAGATGACTCGAGAAGGTCGCTGAAGGAGAAAGTAGCTCTACTTCGACAAGAGCGTTTAGCGGCAGAAGCGAACGCGAACACTCAGGATTCTCAACTCTTCCAACAACAACTCACGCAACTACGAAGACAGATGCTGATGCAAACCATCGAGGGTCTAAAACGCAGTCTGGAGGATCAGTCAGCCACGCTGAAGCAAACGTGCTTGGAGCCGGTATTGCCCGACGAATTGCCATGAAGCTAGCTCGATGTTCGTCAACGTGGTATCTGAAGAATCTGATCAAGTCAAGAAAAAAGATTTCTCCCCGTGCTTGACTACGAACTCGTGCATACAACATATACGATGATCATTGATCACGACTGATGAATTTAATGAACTTACTGCTCGGTGCATAAAAAAAGTGAGAGTAGTATATTCATGAAAATACTCAAGTTAGATAGGTAGATATCGCATCGTCGATCGAGATTATATTATAAAAAAAAAAGACATCGAACGACAGAGAGAATCTGTAAGTATTTTTCAGGAGTGTCTCCGCAGCCTCGTTTACGTATTCGTCATCACGAATTGTAGCACGCAATTTGACTTCGAAGAAGATAAAAATGAGGTAAGAAGAAGCAGGTTCGATTGGAGAACAAAGCATAGTTGAATTTCTACCGAGTGCTGACACGTCGCGCAAACGAATCAATGTATTTTTTCGCTCTGCTACGTGATCAGGTATTCGAAATTAAGGATGTTGTCATATTTTTTGAGACACCATTCTCGTCGCGTATGTATATATGTACGTACACGATTGAACGACACTTTGAAGTGTTTTTTTCTTCTTCTTTTCTTATTTTTACTTTTAATTTCGTTGACGATTTTGCGAAGATGCTTCGCTTGCCAGTTGACAGAAACTGGTAGATACAGTTTCGATCAAAACGAAGAAAAATAATTGAAGAAAAAACGTTTCAACATATTCTAGCAGATGATGGCATTCGTAGGATATTGTTATATTATTATATGTCAATTGAGTTCTTCCACCGTTGGTTTTTCTTCCTCTTTCTATGTAGAAGAACGTTCAGGAAGGTGAATTAAAATTCTGATAAATTTCTACAAATCTTTGGACTTTGTCTGACGGGCCTATTCGGAGGTGTCGCTTTAATCTTTATAAGAACAAACTTAATAAGAAAATTCTAAAAATCGTCAAAAATAAAAACTCACGAGTAAAATACTACACGAGTATTTAAATGCATGTAGTCTATTCATATAGGAAATCTAGGAAATCACATCTAGCAGGCGCATAACAGGTAGGTAACTTATGACGAAACTATAATCGATTAGCTATTAGGAAATTCCTTAAATTGTGTACCCAATGAATACGGCCCAAATTTATCCCTCTGGAACTTGTTCTATCGCAGAATACACGATACGCACACTTCTTTGAATTTGTACGATCGTTAAAGGGTCCTACAGTTCTTGTTCTTTTTTTATTGTGCTTATTATCATTGTGCTATTGATCGATAGAGATTTTCTTCGTATAATTTAACAGAGGAAACAGTTATTATATTTATTTTTATTTTTCAATGTACTGTACGAGTGTATAGTACTTATATAAAAAGAAAAGAATCCTACTCTGAAAATCTTCTTTTCCCAGTGATTATAGATGTATTATTTTTGAGAAAACAGAACTAAAAAACAGCATATTGTAACTCATCAACATTGCTCATAATGTTCCTATATCTTACAAAGTGCATACCTTTAAAGAGTAATATCAGTTATCAGACTTGCAAGATGACCATTGCTGTCGATAGAATAAGCGTACTTCCCATTACCATACCAAAGATGATAATCTAGCATAGTACTAATAGAATTATTTAGTTTATCAAAAATACTAAATGCGCATATAAGTAATATCGAATCATTCAAAATGATTATTAAAGTATTAATTTCGAATTTCATAGGAAATTAATTATTGGAATTATGTTAGAGAAATTTGATGTCTTCAATATATTCCAGAGTCAATTCTCAGGTGATCATTAGAATCCAAACTTTGCTTACTAAATAGTGAAACTTTTGCCAAATAGATGGCCTATGTTAATTTATACTGCTACATCCTTGCGCATTATTATTATTGGCATACGATACGCTATTATTATTGGTATTCGAGTTTTATCTAAGACACATTACCAGATACTATTGAGTTTCTCTTACTGTAACAAATTTTTAGTACCTTCTGTGTAAATGTGATCCGCTATAGCCCATGCGCAAAGGTTTGACTCTGGTTATGCGAAGAACTAAATACTTTCAGTCGCAGTGATATTTTTGTGAGAATAGACTGATAGCATTATTAATTAATTGTTAGATTGAATCATTTAGGAATGATTGTTTACATGTGATTTATATGTTAATGTCCTTTAAGGGCAATGGAATGTAATGCGCACATGATATTTATTTGTGTTAGATATTAGATACCATAGTAAAGAGAGACATTAGAAGAATATAGCGTTAGTAGAATATTAGAGAATTAGGCAAACAATGATTAAAAGTTGAATAGAATATTTCTTTAATTACTTCTTGTGATTTATTTTCGCATCTTGCAAAAACTATTTTATTGTATATTGTACGACCGGTCGGAGGTAAACCCCGGTGATAAGAATGTTTTATGTTTGTAAGCTAGCTTAGATTATATGAGATAATTCAGACTTTTATACTTACAAAGTGTACAGACTTAGTTTTTAATCGATGAAGATTATAATTTTACAACTATATGTCAAGAAAGTTAATCCATATGAATGTAATTATTTTGATTGGTTGCATCGACGCATTCCAGAAGTATAGAACATTAGCATGTTGTATATGCATTTCGAATATCTAATTAAGATTTATCTATAATTTACAATAGTTAACAAATTTTAATTTTAATTTATAATCATAATTCTAGGCATTTGTTTTGGCAACAACTGACAGGTTTGGACATATTCAAAGGAATAGCTAAATAATTGTTGCAAATGACATTTCCTGTGTATTGAGCCATTTATGAAATTAAATGGTTTTTTATATGATTATGAATAAATTATATTATGTCGTTAGAGTTATGCATTACTTCTTATACCTATATCCTCGTGAAAAGAGTTTTATTATCAACGAAGACAAAATTTTATCACAAAATTAATATCATCTTAAACTTTTATATGTTTGGTATATTTTATTATAGAAGCAGTTACTTCAAGTAAAACAACCCATTTATACATTATGAAATTACTCTTTTATTAAGAAACTTTATACATAACTACAAACATAAGGTAAGTAATCGCAACTTAATGATCGTTCGTGCTATTCCAAATTGCTATTACAAGATATGTGCGATAATGAATACGATAGATAAACATAACAATCTTTAAGCAGAGGAGTATCTTCGGAAAGCATATAAACTTAACATTTAACAAAGACGATATAAAAAAAAACTAACTGATAGTGTGAGTTAGTTTATTTATATCTGTACGAATTAGGTGTAAATGTTAGAAACATGTATTTCTTTGTTGAAACTTTCATGTTTGAACTTTAACTCTTTCAAATCTAAACTCAATTTCATAGATTCCAACAGGTTGATTTGTTATATCGCAATATTCTACCCATTCACCTTCGCTCAAATCAACATCTGTAAATTCTTTACCACCATTGGCAGCTTTTGCAATCCATCCTTCTCGTGCTGAAAAATCACAGGGTTCTAGCCCTCTACAATCGAATATAACCACCGTTTTAAAGTCTTCTTGATCTTCTGCACTATATGGTGCAATAGAGTCATCTAGAATAGTCATAGAGTTCTCACGACCGCAAAGCTTGCATTTGGATTCGTAATGATGTACAGCATTGCCTTTTCCAGTTGGAATGGTCTCGCTTAAAGTAACATAGTTCCATTTTTCTGTTTCCTCGCCACAATTGTTACATTTGAATCTAAGGTACCATTTAAATTTTGGTCTTGAGGGTTTTAGTTCTTCTATATTTTCAAATGTTACCTTAAGTTGTAATGCTATTTTAACCATTTTGCTTGGAACGATTCAAATTGTTTATAACTAACGTTGTGATTGAAACAATCGCATTTATGTTATTTAGATTTAATGTATCTTTTAGTTCTTTTAATTATTGCATTAATGTTCCGTTAATTCAATGCTTATAGTCTTAAATTTGTATCAAAATTGCAACAGCAAGTTCGCTGCGTTAAAAGTATAAAGCGCGCACAATCATCACAACGTATTAATCGTGTATAGAAGCACGCAACTGAAACGTATATAACAATTTCTAGATATTTCCCGTAAATGACGATAAATGAAATATTCTTTTTATCGACCTTGGTGAAAATTATAAGAACACGTTTTCAAATGCACCGTAAGATAGCGTCATTATTTAAGTGCAGATTTCTACTATAACGATCATCCTCGTCAGTAATAAATGGCAGACGACAAAAATGTTTAAAAAACAGATAAGTTTGGTCTTTTTTCTAATTTATTCTTGTATTCCCACTAAAGAGATTATTGCTCAAGATATCTTAGGATGTGGAGGTTTTTTGAAGAGTCACGCTGATATTGACTTTACAAAAGTTCACATAAAATTGTAAGAATATCTAAACAGGTTATGACTCTGCACATTAAAAAATTAAGAAATGATTAATTAAATTTATATTCTTTAGATATACCAAAGGTGGTAGTTTAAAGGATGAGACAGAATGTGCACCAAATACTGGATATTATTTTTTACCCCTCTACGATAAGGGAGAATATATTTTAAAGGTATACCCAAAAGATTTTGGAATTATCTGTTTGTAATAGACTGTATCTTAATTCAAGATTTCTATCTAATAAATAATATATTCATTTTGGAATATATTAGGTCGACCCTCCTAGAGGCTGGAGTTTTGATCCCATGGAAGTACAGTTAAACGTAGATGGTTCTACTGACATTTGTAGCCAAGGCAAAGATATTAATTTTACTTTTAAAGGTTTCGGTATCACAGGCAAAGTAAGTAGCACTATTTCAATATTATTCATTAAAAATTGTACAATATTAATTATAGTATGATATATTATCAGGTAACCAGTTTTAATACTCGATCTGGCCCGAAAGATGTTGCAGTGTCATTGTACAATGCTAACGATAAACAAACTATAGTTGAAACAACTAAAACTGCAGATGGTGGGACATTTTATTTTACACCTATTCAGCCAGGAAAATATATGCTTGTTGCATCACATCCTACGTATGTATTTAATGACACAAATATATGTGTAATATGTTAGAAAATATTATGTTTTTATACCGATCAAGGTGGATGATGAAAGAAAACACTGTTGAAGTGACTGTACAAGAAGGTAATGCAGAACTTCCAGATGGTAGTCTCGTGATATTTGGATACGACGTGGGAGGACGGGTCACTAGCAAAGATGAACCAGTTAGCGGTGTATCCTTCATACTTTTTGGCGTAAGGTTTTTTATTTGTTGTTAATATACCGAAATTCGAAAAATTAATGTTTATTTAATTTTACAGAATGGCATAGCCAAGAACTGTGAAACAACGCCTGTTAAGGGATTTGAATCCAAGAAGCCACTTTGCCATGTTACATCCGATAAATATGGAAAATTTGTATTTCCTGCCTTGTCACCTGGTGACTATAAGCTCGTGCCTCACTATCCTAGTACTCATACAAAGTTTGATGTTCAACCACCTGAATTATCATTTAAAGTCAACCACAACAGTCTAGTTTTGCCGCAAGACTTTAAAGTAACTGGTTTTACGGTAACTGGCATAGTTCGTGCAGCAGCAAGTGGCAAACCATTAACAGGAGCAAAAATTATATTTGCTGGAAAACAAGTAGCTGTAACAGATGAAAATGGAAAATATGTAATAGATAACGTAAAGGCTGGACAATATACTTTAAAAGCAGAAGCTAGTAAGTAAAACACTAGTTACTTGAACTGTTGTCTGTAAGAGTAAAACTGATAATATTTTAATTTTTAGGTGATGTACAATTTGAGGAAAAAGTTGTAAAAGTATCACCAAGTTCACCAGAATTACCTGTTTTAATACCATCAACATACAAAGTTTGCGGAAAAGTAACTTTATCTGCAAAAGGAACTCTTCATTTTCGTAAAGTAGCTATACAAAATACTGCTGCTACCTTCCAGAAAGAAATCAATGCTAATGAAAAAACTGGAGAATATTGTATATACCTTAAACCGGATAAGTATCGGTTAAGTGTAGTTGTAAGTGATGAAGAAAAAACTAAAGGTTTACTGTAAGTATTTTATATATGTGAATTTAAATTTGGATTACTTATATTGATAACACATTAATATGCTCTACTATTGTTACAGATTCTTTCCTTTAGAACAAACCATTGATGTATCATTTGAAGCTATTAACAACATAAACTTTTTGCAACTGAAAGCACTTTTAACTGGCACAGTTAAATGTTTACCAAAAATAGATTGCAGTCAAGCTTCAGTTACATTAAAGGTACTTGGTGGAGTTACAATAAAGACATCCCAAACAAAAGGTGAGTTTAAATAAGATCTAAATAGAGTTAATACTATTTCTTATAAATACGTTTATTAATTTTGCATTAACAAATGTGGAGTAATGCTGAAGTAAAGATATTCATTTATAAAGCTTCTAACTTATAAATATCAAATAAAGTATGTACCCCTTCTATTACCAGCATTACATACATTTGTTATTGATAATTTTTAAGTGTAACCGATACTACTGTCTCTGTCTGTGAAGTTAATTTCTTTTACACAGATGGCCAGTATGAATTCTCAGATGTCTTGCCAGGATATTATGAAGTTTTAATAGATGACGACGTATTTTGTTGGGAAAAACCTAGTTATAAAATTCAAATAATGTCTGAACGTGTGGAGGTGCCACCATTCCAACAAACTGGATTTTCAGTTACTTTTATTTCTTCTCATGATACAATAGTCGAGTATATTACACCAGGAGAATCAAAAGCATCATCTTTGATGTTATCTAAAGGTAGCACGAGGGATTGTGTATCTAAACCTGGAGAATACAGTTTCACGCCGAAAGGTTGTCACGTTTATGACAAACCAACATTTGTTTGGGACACAAGTAATTCATCTCCAATTATTTTATCCTCTACTGAGCATCGTCATCAAGGGAATATTATAAGTTCCACCGCATTAGATGGAGTGAATGTTAAAATTGAAAGTCCAACCGATAATTTTGTGTAAGTATATAAACAACATAAATAAAATAATTTTCAAAATAACTGGATGATTAACATTATTATTAATTTAATACATTGTCTTGTAGAATTGGCCCACTTAAGTATACAAAAAAAGGAGACGTCTATAGATATGATTTTGAATTCACAACAAAGGCTGGTAATATGTACATTATAACTCCCCTATCGGACATTCTTTTATTTAATCCACCATCTGTAAAAGTTCTTGGCGTGAATGAATGTCACAGTGACATTGCAACTTTCACTGGAGATTTAGGAATGGTATAATAATTCTATACATCTATACAGTTTACTACTAGAAATATAAATATGAATAATTATAAAATATATTTTATAGATCATAGCTGGAAAAATTTCACCCCCTTTAAAAGGTGTTACAGTAAAAATATTTGGTAAAGATAAAGAATCTCCTATACATACGATAGTTACAGAACCAGAAGGAACATATAATGTGGGGCCTTTGGATGGAAAAATAAGCTACAGGTATATCTATTTACAATATTGTTATTATAATATTTTTATTATTTTAATTCATTGTTGTTCCAATTAGTGTTACAGCCGAGAAGGAAGGTTTTGTGATAACAGGTCCAGATGCTAAAGGAGTATTTTTAGCACGCAAATTAGCAGAAATTATAGTACAAGTATATGATCAAGCAGATAACTCTTCTTTACAGGTACACTAAAACTTTATTCGAGATCTTGCGTATGCTGTATATATAATTATAAGAAAAATGTTTATTTTCTGTGATATTTATAGGGTGTTCTCCTTTCTCTCTCCGGTGGACAAAATTACCGTAAAAATAGTATAACAGGAGATGACGGAAAGTTAATATTTAATTCTTTATCACCCGGAGAATATTATCTTAGACCCATGATGAAGGAATACAGATTTGAACCACCGTCAAAAATGATCAATGTCGCTGAAGGTGCAACTGTTGTAGTAAACTTATTTGGTAACAGAGTGGCGTTTAGTGCTTACGGATCCGTGACATCGTTAAATGGTGAACCTGAAGCAGGATTATTAGTAGAGGCTCAAGGTCAAGGAGACTGTTCTAACCTTCAAGAAGAGGCAACTACAGAAGAAAATGGTGCTTTTAGAATCAGAGGTCTCCAGCCACTGGTAAGGAAATCAAATTATTAAAAACAAAAGGTCTATTAAATACAAACACTAACTTTGGTTTTATTTGTAACAGTGCACATACGTTTTGCGTCTAAAACCTAACGTGGAAGCAAACGCTCATATTCAACGTACGAGTCCTAGCTCGTTACTGATCCAAACGGCGGAAGATATTCGTGGGCTTCGATTTATCGCTTTCCATCCGATCTCGCGCACGGATGTATCCGTCCACGTAGTGTCGAATCAACCAGAACATTATCGTACTTTAAAAGTGAAATTGTGCAGGGAAGACATGTCGGATTCTCCGATACACGTATCCAAACTGGATACACAGCATTCAAGCAAAATCGGCACTGCGTACAATGCAGGCTTCCTCATACATTTTCCACCTTTGCAAGCTGACAATAAGAAATACTTCATACAATTAGAATCATCCTTATCTCCTAGTCTGCACAAGTACAAAACGAATCCTGTCTACTTCGAAGCTAATTCCTCGTTCAAGTACGTAAAGCTGACGTTCAACGCTGAACGCAAAGTCGATCAGGGAGACATGAATCAAACTTCTATAGTCGCGTTACCTTTTATAATGTTGATCACATTCGCATTTTTAAATCGTGAAAAATTATGGAGTTGGCTCAATACTTTGGTCGAGAGGTGGTCCAAGCCTTCACCGATTTCTAGAACACCGGTACAGGCGATACCTATCGATCCTAGAGCGGATGATATTATTGTTGAACAAATAATGAACATTAATAAGAGAAAAACGAAGCCACGAAAAACGTAACTAACGTCCTAGTTAAATATTACGTTAGTATTTTACGAACGAACAACTTTTCAGTTTATGGATCTCCGTTCCATCTTACGTTTCAAGTTCTATGCAGCGTCATTCTATCAACGACATTGTACATTTTGATAAATCGTAAACGTTTATAATACTTCTTGTGTCACTTCGTGATTCGTATTCTTTGTCGATTATAACAAAAAAAAAA
>JAIFRP010000229.1:52808-78718 GCA_032403825.1 Odynerus spinipes
AAAAAAAAAATTTAAAGGATTAATATATAAATGAATGATACTGTAAAATGTAAAATAATGATACATCTAATGTTTGCGATAAAATCAAGATATATCCAGCACCAAGGCTCGTATACAATAAGTTACATATAATAGAACAGTTATATACAGAAAAAATAAAATAATTAAATTGACATTCGTATTATAAAAATGTTATTAACTGAAACATGATATATCTTACGGGTTAAAGTTTAAAGAAGTTTATCATTTTCGAGCATATATATTTATTGATATAACGATCTTTTGTCATTTTACATATATGTATAATCGTTTATACGACCAATCTCGGTCGATAGTTTTCAGTTTCTTCCTGCTTCGCTCATTAGAACTTAAGGAATGAAATATGCCTATCGGAAGGAGATACATTATCAATAAGATTAAAGATTTACAATTGTGACATTAATATATTTTGTAGCTTACATACCACGGGATTTGTCTCGTACAAACATCTGTTAAAATTGTAAGATAATTCGCATCTGTCTGCGCCGGCTGAAAATTACAACATAAATAAGACATTTGTACCTAGTTTTGTAATATTTGTGCATTTAAAAAAACGTTCAACGATTACTCGCGTGATACTTACTGATGTGACGGCACGAATCAATCATATCCTGAGCTAAAGGTTTCCATATTTCCGGTATAGCCATTAATATCATTTTAAAGTTTATGGTCCCATCACTGGTGAACTAATTATTAAAACATAACATAAGTTTCTCTTCGTTCGTTGATATTTAATACGTACATATCGGCTGGTTGTTAAACGAATAAAAACTCTCTTACCATATTAAACTTTTCTAATATACACTTAAAATAACACGCCAGTTTATCGTCTTGAGAGAAATTACCAACTTCTGCCTCGTCGACGACATCTGCGATTGAAATTTATTTAAAAATTTACTTAATTAAATATAACTCAGTGGATTAGTAAATTTATTATTTATAACAGAATTAACGTACCAGCCGTTATTCCTATTTCGGCGAGGCACTTTTTACGCTGAGGTGCGGTGACTTTTCTTAAATCTATGTTAGCAGCCTAATGTGCAATACAAGAAGAATTATAATATACAATAATGATTCGTAGATAACTTAAAAAATGTAGATACATTTTTTACTGGAGTCTACTACAAGATATACAAATAGAAATAAAAATAAAAAAATAAAAAAAAATAAAAACTGTACTTACCTCGGCAACCGAAGCAATGAAAAGTATTGCGATCAAAAACGAACATACTCGTTTCATTTTTAAAGATTTTCTTCAAATTTAGAAAAAAGAAAGGGAAGCTGTCGTGGTGTGACTAAAATCAGAAACTAGCACCGGCGATCGCGTTTTATATGCACTTTTTGTGCCAGCAGTGGGAGATATTGCATAATAAAGCTAGAATTTACAAAATCGAGGTTTTTTAGGCCGTTTAATCTCTGACAAACTATAGAGTATCTGTCTTCTATTAGGATTCACGTAGGTGGTATAATAATCGGGTACAAATAATGATCGGTTCCGTGTATTTTCGTGCTAATAGCTTCGTTCTACCGGAAAATTGTTTGGCTGTAATAAACGTTTCGCTTTGTGATAGCGTTCGTAATTACGCTCTTGATTACAATTATGTCAGTGATTATGAAAGTGGTCGAACTGCGAGTCGAAAATCTATAAAAAATTGAATTTATATAAAATAAAAGGAAGTAAAATAAAATAGAACAAATAAAATAAAACAAAACAAAATAGAATATCATAAAATAATTTCGGTCAGCGATCTCTTCAGCGTTATCCCGCATAATTCACTTTCAAAAAATCAAGTAAAGTAATTAAATTAATTACAATTCTACGTGATCTCTCTTCATTTTCTACCAATTTGCAGTCAATATGTTAAAAATTATTGAGATCTTCTTGATAAAAATTTAGTTAATTAACAGAATGATAAAAATGTTTATTTTGAAAATAGCATAAGTCATTTTACAGTAACAAATAATGGTGATTCGTTAACGTCTGGGCGAAATTATTTATATTGAGATAAATTTAAATATCCGAGATAACAAATAAAAATAAATCCTCTGTAAAGTTTAATCTCACGATTTAAAAACATAGTGATTTATGCCACTTTCCAAATAAACGGCTCGTGTATCGTGTGCGTATGCAAAAAAAGTAATACGTACCTACTGACGAATTGCAGCGCCATTATTCTCTACGTTTATCGCTCGATCATGATAAAGAACGCGTCCGTACCGAGTCTCCTGTCATTTTCACACGTACGATTTATCAACACGTACCACCGCTTCGTAAATCGTCCGTGTTCTACTTCATAGGGGCTTAAACGTGCCCTCAATTGACAATTGGCGCTACAAATCGCTGATTTGAGGTCTATGTCGTAGAGAGGCAAGCTCTAGGTGACGATGCCTTTATCAAATCGATTATAATTAATAATCGTGATCCCGCTCGATTTGAGGCTATTGCCGGAGCAGAATATGGCGTGTTTTCTCTTCCTAGTGCCTATGTTCTCATTCTATCTAACGGTAGCATACGCTACCGTTGGAAGGTTCGAAAGGATTAGGTAAAATGGACCGAGATGCATTATAGCATTATAGGAGAGTTTATTTTGTTAAATACATTTTATAAAGTGACACAGCTTACGGTGTATACGGTGTATACGGTGTATACGGATTAGGTATACGAGAGTGTAAAATTACTTGATTGTAGAAATACCTCAACACATTCGGCGATATTGTTTCTTGAATGTCTTCGTTACCTTTGGTCTCGCGTTGTCATCGATCGAATAATTCGTTAAAACAGGTAGTAAGTCTGTAATACACGACACGTTGCAACGTGAGTTTAAATACAAATTTAAAAAACTGACTATGAGGTTGAGTTAAATAAATATAATATTTAATCGGATACATACCCTTGGAGACATTTTTGCGTAACATTTATTAAATGCATACGCGTACTGACACTTGTTGCCTTGAGCTAAAAAAAAAATAGAAAGCAATTTTTACTGATCTGTACTACTGAGAAATTTGAAAACGATCTAACATAATCGAAAAGAAGAAAACTAATTGAAATGAAAATGTAAATGTTTTCGTAGAAAGACTTTCGATGAAATTTCATCTCGATTACACCGAAATGTAATTTTTATCGGCGTCTAAATAAAGCATGTAACAAAAGTACACATACCCAAGTATTTACCGATTAGTTTGCAATCGCTAATGGCTTTCAAAACTTCCGCTCTGTAAGCCGGCATTCTTTGGAAGAAGGTGAGCATACCGTTCAAATTCAATTCTCCTTTATCGTCGATGAGACCAAATTGTTCCCAAAGGCAGTACATGTAACACTGCAAATTACAGCCACGATAGAAAGAGAGAGAGAGAGAGAGAGAGGGGGGGGGATTAATCTCGACGCATCTTTTAACAAATCAATTTAACAATTCAATCAATCACGTTCTAAAGCGCGGGACTTTCTTCTGGACATTCACCTTTAATTCAGGCGTCTCCGGCCACTTGTCGTTCCTTACCGCCTCAATGTCGACTGAAAATAAATGATAAAGGGAGCGAATAAAAACGAGCGCTTAAAGTCGATAGCAAAAAGATGAAGAACAATTGTCCTTCTTTTCTTACCTGTAGCAACTCCTGTCTGCGTCTGACAAGCATGCACAACGTTAACCGCATACGCGATCATATTGTCGGAAACGAAGCTCGGTCGTTTCTGAAGAATTTGCGAAAAAAAATTCAATTAAAATTAAACATTGTCATTTGAAATTGAAGAGTATAGTTGTATGTACATACGTTGTAGAACTTAATGTAGATACATTTTATAATTTATATCTTTTTAAACGAAATATGTATATATGTACATATTTACAACAAAGTTTACGTATAAAGCGAAAACGATGTAACTTTGAAAGTTGGACATTTATTATTTAAATAATTAATAATAAAAAAATGATTCGTAGGTAATCTAAATCCTTGAATTAGCTTTTATTTGACGCGTCAAGTAATTATTATCTGTTATATACCATCTTATTGCGAGCAACTTTTGGCTTTGAAAATAAAATAAACAATGTGTTCTAACTTACGTTGGTATAGAAATAAAAAAATAAATAAAAATAAAAAAAGAAAAGTAGAAAATACTTTCCTAATCGAGATAAAAAAAACTTCTCTACGTTACCCTTTCTCAACAAGTTAACAAAGAACCAAGAAAAAATGTACAACAGTTACTATAAAAGAAAATGGAAAATTTGTCTTTCTCCCTTTAGTTCTGACCTACCCCGCAGTGAACGAGGGATGCATGAAAGATGCAGACGGCCAAAACAACGATGAGTTTCATCCTCGGCTCTAATGATATTATAGTCGCGTCTAGCTCGTTCGGCTCGTTTTGTTTTTCGCTCGATGGATCGATCCTTGTTGATGCCGGTCGATCGAGGGACCGTCGGGGAGGGGCGGAGGGGGAGGGGGGTGTTGGTTTCGAAAAAGTGATGGGGCAGTTTTTTCGTCCTTGAGCAACTCTTCCTTTCCCTCCTTGTTCTCTCAATACTTTCGATAAACGAAAGCCACTTCTTGCCGGTTTACCCACTGTACGACACGACGAAGAACATGTTACGCTCTCGTGCGTGTTCTCCTGGCTGCGTGCTTTACTGGGCTGACGCGGCCGAGCGCGAGGGTGGAACTGATAGGCGCGATAAGAGAGATCGAGTGAGCCAACGAGCGAGGTGCCATCCCAGGAACCAAGCTTCCGGGGGGGGTCGAAGGGAGGAATCTCGGATGAGACGCGGCGACGTAACGCCAGATGGAGGATGCTGCATCTGGGGCGTCTGGACCGTATTCGTATCGTTGAAAATATCCGCGTTTCTTAACTCTTCCTGATAACAAAGATAAAGCTCTTTAAAGGAGGCTTTTATTTGAATGTATATTTAATATTGTATGTACGTAGCTTGTATGTACGTTACGTTATCTATTAATTATTTATTAATTAAGGTGATATTTAACGAATACATAACGAAATATATAATATAAAAGAAAATCGTCCTTGTGCGTCGTACTTTGTCGGCAATGGTCGATAACGATAACGAGTTACATATGTATAAAGTATTCATTCGATTAAAATTTGATATCAATATAATATTTAATTTATGTGTGTCTATCTTAAAAGTACTTGCAACCTGTTCAATCAGTTTATAAATTGTCATATTTTTCTAAAGAATCTGCCTATGATCCTGGATTAGTAACCCTAATAAAACATAATCTAGTTATGACAAAATTAGAGTATCAATTTTAATAGAAAAAATAACTCGATAAATATTTGAAGTATACGAATATATTATTTTTGTAATTACCAATCTTCATATAACCACACATTTTTTAATACACTAAAAGTGTATGAAAAGGTTAAAAAGCTCTAATTTCGAAATTCTAAAAAATATGTATGTATGCAAATATTCTACTGCAGAAAAGATCGCGAAGGCGCAGTCCGAACAGAAAAGCTTATTACTACTTAGAGCGACCACTCAAACAAAGTCTGACTATGACGAACCGTGACTACTTTAGCTCGTTTACAATACTCATACGTGTCTACATGCATGCATTCACGCGCGCGCGCGCGCGAGAGAGAGATAACTTTTCATGTATATACTACGTATGTAACGTAACGACATGGGAGAAATTATTTTTGTAGGACAGAATCATACACGGTCTCTTTCGATTCTAGGCCAGAGTTGAGTCGCATAGTTACATTTGATCGGCGGATGTTACCAGTTTACGATCCCTACTACGTATATGACGTCTCTTGCAATATTCTGTGTACATACATACACACAATTGCCGTCCATAATTGAACACCATATCGCGTCTTTTTAACTTTAAAACATTCGAGATTGATTTTCATTGAGAAATCGAGCAATACCTTGATAGTGAAACTACTTTATCGATAATCTAAATGATCGCCTTTCTAAACCCGAAGCGTGTCAATTTCTTTCAATTGAATTTCATTGAGCGCAACAAACTAGTGCTATAAGGTATAAAAGATAGTTTCTATCACTTTCTACAACAAAAAAGTAGTTTCATAAGAGCTGAATTAATTTTTCATCAAATTAATTTTGGAGTCATTCGAAAGCTAAACCAACTCCACTCTAGAATGTTTATAATTTTATAATAAATAATATTAAAAGACACGATTAACGCTTAAGTTTTCATAAATAATAAATTTCTCTAGTTTTTATTAT
Source organism: Odynerus spinipes (assembly GCA_032403825.1). Classification (NCBI taxonomy): domain Eukaryota; kingdom Metazoa; phylum Arthropoda; class Insecta; order Hymenoptera; family Vespidae; genus Odynerus; species Odynerus spinipes. The sequence continues at coordinate 59,051 of JAIFRP010000229.1, forward strand.
TATTTGATAAAGTTAGTCATTTTGATTTCTGAATAGCTTTGTTTTAAAGTAGGAGATACTTATGTTACATTTTAAATAAATATTTCATTGAAAAATGAAAAAGGGCCGAAAAAGGGCTATAGAATAGTCAATACATTTTCGGCGAAGGTAGACGCGTATAACTGTGAGCCAACCTTGAATAACCTCGCTTCGGGTACAGTCGCCGGTAAAATTATTGACCACCCGATTAAACGAAAGCACGATACGACGATCTCGGATGATCGATGAAACGATATATAATCATAGAAAGTGCTTCTTTAATCCGATTCCTATAAGACCCTTATTCCGATCTCGATCTTACCTTAATAATGAGTCGGAAAATTGACAGAACATTTCCATCGACTGTACTTTTCCCGTCGATCACAGGTACAGTCTTTGACCGAATTACTATTGTCGTTCTCGCTCGAACTTCGCGCGTTTTGTACGAATTATCGACAAAGGATAGAACTCAGTTCGATTTAAGAGTTAAAAGAACATTTTTTCAAGTTAATAATATCCTTATCAAACGATGGAATAAAGAAAATAATCGTGATATTGAAAAGGAGATTTAAACTGCACGGACAATATTATCTCGTTGGACTGTACGGTCGATGTCATCGTACAGTCAGCCGAACGAACTATAATTGACGAGCCACCGAACGACACGACGACCTTTTCGATCTGTAAAATGATAGAAAAGCAAAGATAAAACCACGTATTTTCTCGCGATCGCGATCTCGCCGCAATTGCACTTCGTAGAAATGAGTCGTGAAAAGTGATTCATAAAATTCGAAAGATCCAAGTCTCGATCAAGGCATGACAAAAGAATCTCCACGGGGACTGTACAACCGAAGTTGTATTGACCGCGGCATTTTCTTCGTGCGGATGCGTTTCGTCGAAAAAAACGAAACGTGCAGGGTGCTTCGACCGGCTAGATATAAGACCGTCGAAGATAATCGCAAGTGTTCAAATATTTCCCCTTCGTAAGACGTTTTTGTGCGAACTAAACGTCGAAAAATTCGACGCTAGGTAAACCATTTTTATTCTCTCGAGCCTAAGACGTTAAGGTTTCGTCCAACATCGACGCAGCACAAAGATGACGCGAACGAAGAAGAAGAAATACTCTTGGAGGAACCGAATCGCATTGAAGTGACAGTGATGTCTCGATTTATTGTTATCGGAAGAGAATTTAACGTACAAAAATACGACGAGGTTGCGATCTCGTCGTCTCTCCTGGGCGAATAAAATTTTGAAAAAAAAAACTTGTTGGTGATGCACAGCCATTTGTCACGTGGTTCTCCTCCTTTTTATATACGTCACTAGTCGCGTGAAATTTGAATTCCTTCCCTTCGATACGATTGTAATAAAGTTAATCAAAATAACATGGGGAAGACGAGGGGTGTACACGAGACCACTCCGGAATTAAGAAATCGGATGGTTGGGATGTACGAGGCTGGCTTAGGACTTCGAGAAATTGCAGCAGCGGTGAATTGTTCGGTAAGTTCTCTTCTCTTTTGTATGATCAATTTTGAAACACATTCTTTACAGAACATTACATTGTTTTATGTAAGATTTTCTTTTGACGCATGGGTTCAGCAACGTACCGTCAAAAGGTGGTTGAATCGCTTCGATAAGGAGGGTAACGTAGAAACTAGAGAACGCTGCGGTCGGAAAAGAGCTACCACGGTGGAACAAGATGAAGCAATAATTAGGCTAGCAACGCAGACACCCTTAACAGCTGCGAAAGCTGTGCTTCCAGCTTTGGGACTCACCTGTTCTGTCGATACGGTACGAGAAAGACTACATAAAGCTGGAATTCATAGCTGGACTCCGTCTAGGAAATATATGCAAAGGATTCCACTCGGGTTGGTTTCTATATGCCGATATTTATGAGTTAATTAAAAATGTAATTTGTATTGTTTTATGATATCCTCTCTTGGCATGCCTTTATTTTTTAGTAGCGACACGGATGGTGCATCCGTGCAACAAGCAGTATGGAGACCTACCGGTACTCAATTAGGTAAGAAGAAATCAAATAAAGATTCTACCAAAAGCGATAAAGGTACGCCGAAAAAGAAAAATCCTCCACGCAAAGTAAGAGCAAGAGATATATATGTTGGTGATGGAGCACCAGTAGAAAATTTAAAACAATCTAGCGAGCCGCAAGATTTCGCATTCGCGCAACAAAATATTCCTCAAGAACAGACCAATGAAATACAGAGTACTCCTCAAGCTTTGTCCGCCGGTCAAACAGAATTCAATAATGGATTAACATTGAATCAGCCGCAGCCTATGTATCAACATCCAGGCATGAATATCGCGCAAAATAATTGGCCATTGGACCTTGTACAAGGCAGTCATCATTATCCGCAAGTATATTTTTCACTTTATATATATATATATATATATATGTAAACACGTATACGTATATAGTTTTATCTTTTCATTGACAAAATGTTTCTTTTACATTATTTAAATAAGGGTCAACCAAATACGGTACCTCATAAACCAATGGCACCGCAGCATCAACTTCAGGAACTTCATACACGAGAAGAGCAACACCACATGCAACAAGTACAACAACAATCGCAACAAAGGTTACAGGAAGAAACAAATATTCATCGTTCTAAATTTGAGTCGCAACAAACACAAATTCAAGTGGATCGCCAGGTCCAGCAACAGCAGGAACAAAACCTGCAATCAAAGTTGTCTAATCCTGTGAATAGCACAAATATTGGTTCTGATAGTTCAAATTCCTGCAGTTCTCTTGAAAGTAATCAACTATCGAATACAGATAATGTACAAGTCGAAGATATGCCAAAGGCAGAGTCTGAGAATCCTGAAAGGCACAAGAAGAAAAAGAAAGGTGGTAAGGCCAAGGGGACTCTGGAAACAAGTGTAGAAATTAGAAATCGTATGATTGGGATGGCAGAAGCAGGATTATCTACATTATCCATTGCATTGGCGATTGATAGATCGGTAGGCTCAAATGTTGTTTGTACTTTTCTGACAAAGTTTTCGTATTCTAAAGATCTTCTAATTATGTATTAAATAGGAACGTACTGTTAAAAGATGGTTAGAACGTTGGCATAAAGAAGGGAATGTACAAACAAAAGAAAGGAAAGGTCGTCGAAGAATTACCACTAAAGAACAGGATGAAGCCATAGTCGCTATGGCTACTCAACATCCGTTAACTGCCGCAAAATATGTAGCTCCTGCTTTAGGATTGAAATGTAGTGTAGACACTATTAGAGAGAGACTACATAAAGCAGGAATACATAGTTGGAAGCTTGGCAAAAAGCAAGGGTGATTATAAACGAAACAGCTCTATTAACGATGCCAAAAGTAAATATTAAATATTAATAATAAATATTTTATTATATTTTAGGGAAGGGAATGCTGTACATACGGTTCACCTTTGGCAACCCAGTGGTAATCGTCTTAATAAACCAAAAACTCCTGGAGATAAAAAGAAAAAATCAAGTGGTAATAAAAAGCGAGATCAATCTACAAACAATGTACAGAAACGAATATCTAGAAAAAAGAAAACTGACCCTTCCCCATTGAAAGTTGTACCACCACCGGCAAATATGGTTCCTGAACAAGCTCCTATGCCATTTCATAATCCTACAAGTGAGTACATATGTATGTACATATTTAAAAACCACGGGTATCGCGCGCATAGAGGAGGGTGCGCCCTCTTAGGCCCCCTTTTAGTTTGCCGGATTTTTAAGCACGATCTCAAAGAGTATCTTATCAGATACGATTGTTTCATTATAGATTACATTTCCCCCATAAGAGCTATACTCGTTTCACTTTTATGCATTAGGCACGACCGTAAATGTACCTATGATCTACTATTATTTTGAAAACCTCTGAACGATTTAGTTGAAATTTGAAATTTAACGTTCTTATTATAAACAAAAGCCTTCCATAGAATTCCGTTGAGATCGGTTCGTCGAATTTGATAATTTTTATTGTGATATTATTTTTATCGAATGTTGTGTTATTTTTAAAAATAATCAGTAGATTTCTCCGAATTTTGTAAGTAAACATTCTTACAATAGACTAAAATATCCTACAAAAATTCATAACGATATCTCGTATCGATTTGTTAATTTTTACGTTAAACTATTTTTAACGTCATATGCGCCATTTTGACAATCATAATCCGATCGTTATAAAATTCTACAGAACATTTTGCCATAGGATGAAGAGTTTAATTGTAAAATTTCGTTTCATTTTGTTTAGCTAATTTCAAATTATAATCGAACAAAGGATACACACACGCACACATATTGGATTAAGAAAACATTATGATTCGTGCAGTCTTTTGTCTGAATTGAAAAACTTCGTTTCTGTAAAAAGATATGGCATGTTAACACTTTTAGCGGTGATAGATGATTGACGACAAAAACAGATGATAAATTTTACTTAAATCGAACAATAAGATCATAATTAATCAATGAAATTATATTTTAGTGCCAAATTATGTCGCCAGCAGTAATATACTGCAGCCTGTTCACAATATTTCTGCGCCTCCGCCAACAATTCCTCAACCGCAACCACCACCACCAGGTCCACCTCCAGGACCACAACCAATGCAACCAATGGGTCCAATAATGCAACAGAGACCCGATTGTAGATTAGCTCCTTCTATAGTACCACCTGTATCTACTCAAGGTGCTGTTAATTCTGGTGCTGTTTATGCATCATGTTTGGTTGCAAATAATAATCATACAGGTCACCTGGAACAACCTGATTCCTTAAATTATGAACCATACATCTGGAGCTTTTGAGCAAAATGTGTAAGGTAAATCATAACTTTAATATATTAGATAGAAACGAATCATCAAAATTACAAATTTCATATGTATTCAACCAAAAAGATACTAAACAGAAGAATGGAATGTTGATTGTAAATACTTCGTAGTTATGTAAAGTGTAAATGTTATCTAAATGGCATGGATAAGTTTAACGTGCTTATATACATATTTCCATACACATACAATTCATTTAAATTGTTAATTAACTTACTCAATCAAATTAATAAAATACTAAAAATTATAATTATATTAATAAATTAATAAAAAATAAAATACTAATCAAATTAACTTCAGTTAAATTGATTGTAATGTTATGTAAAATGTGATATTCAGTATATTAAAATATATGCTGCAAATGGGTACATCTTGATCTTATAATATGGGAAAAAGAGATAGATATATAAGAACTTTTAAATTCATCATAGTCATTCTAACCATTCAATGCACTACAAACTCTTAAATATTTTTCCTACTGATGATTTCTTTTTATTGTGTATGTACACACACGCGCGCGCGTGCGCACACACACCTATTTAAATGACATAAGAACAATATTTATTTTAGTAACCTGTATTGCATTTTAAGGGAAAATATTACAATTATTTTTATTCAAATAGGAAATAACATGATACTTAAAGTCGTCTTCTAACTTTTATTATCATGTTACATCTATTTTAATAAAGCAATTCTGAAACTAATTGTCCTTCTTAAATTAATCGTCATTGTGGTATTAGAAATCATCACTCAAATGCATCTATAAACATAATATTAAATTAAGTTTTTATATTATGCTACATTCAAATCTTTTTACGAACAATGTTGTAACATATAAATTTTCTTTTGTTTTTCAAAGTTATATATACTAAGATTGTTATACTAAGAATTTTATTAAGCTATACTAAAAGTAATAAAAATTAGTTTTTTTTACAGTTTATTTCTAAATTATAATCATATGACATTTTTTAAAATGTTACAAATTTTAGAAATTTGTATCACAAACAGTACAATACTGGTATATTCCAGAAACGTGTATAAATTTAAGAGTAACACATATACCGTACTATGTTTTCACTCAAAATATTGACTAAATTATTTATATTTTATCAATCACATTTTTATCATGGATACCTAAGTAATTTTTAACTGAGGTTGTGATTTAAATATCTAAAATAACAAAATTACATCAGCCTATTCTATTGTATTTTAATGATAGGAGCAGTGTACTACTTCACTTTGTAAAAATATATTGACTATCGTTTTTATTTCTTGATGCATATAAATTATGTATATATTATAGAACACAGTATTTTTAAGAAACGTCCATATATAATACTAATAATATATCCAATTGTGTACAAGAGAAATGAATAACCGCATGTCCGTCTTCTATTATCTTAAATCCAGTATTTCTTATATTCAATTAGAATCTTTTGAGACTGCAATATATTGTATAAGTATGGAAAAATATAAAGAATGATTGAGTATCATACGCAATCTGACAAATAAATATATCATATTGTATTTTGTTACATGCATAGTAGTTTGAGAATGCATACAAAAGTTGCAATTTATCACTACTATAAAATTAATAAAAAAGAAACTATATCTCATCCAATCATAGTTGTATCCTTGTACTGCTTACCCACACGAATAAAATACGTTTCGTATTCCAAGTTATAATACATTTAAAATATAATACAATATAGTTTCTATGATTTCAAGATAAAAGATACTTTTAACTTGTTATAAAAGTTCCCATATTTGTGTAACATTATTTATAACTTTTTCAGGGTCATTTTTATGAAACATGAAAAACCCTTGAATTTGAGCAGGACTAACATTTCTTTTTTGTTCCATTACCTTCTCTGCAAATTGCTTTGCCATATCTGCTGTTACATTTCCAGTGGCTTTGTAAAATCTTAAGAACATTTGTTCAACTTGATAACAACTGCACCATCCTAATATCACATTGTATATTAAGTTTTTTTATGAACTTTTACTACTTGCATACATACACATATCTTTGTATACATACCAATGTATTCCTTAACATCGACTCTACCAGGTCTCACAAGAGCAGGGTCTAAACGGTCCAGATAGTTAGTTGTCATAAATAAAATTCTTGCTTCTGTAGATGCAACACCGTCCAAGCAATTTAATAAACCGCTAAATGTAACTCTATTTAAACCATCAAATGCTGCTTTAACTGTAATTATAATGAGGAATATAATGTAGACTGATATATTTAAAGTCATTAACACTTATCATGTGACAATATTTACTTTCTTTAGATTCTTCTCTACTTGCAAATGCAGCATCTATATCTTCAAGCAAAATGATTGTTTGTTGTGGAGCAACTGCTAGTAAATGATTTAATCTGTCATCAGTTAAACCACGTTCTGACAAGTTTAAAACACATATACCACGTTCCAATTCTCCTGCTAATGCAGTTATAAAGGATGATTTTCCACAACCTGGTGGACCATGTAATAAATATCCTCTCCTGTATGGAATTCCTGGATATAAACACAAGTAAACAATAATGACATTTTCTTTTTCTTTTTTTTTTTGTTTTTTAAGCAAGTATATAATATTTTTACCTCTGTCGCTATACCACGAAGGAGTGTTTATAAATTCTTTACAGTCATTAAGAATTCGATCGGCTATTCTAACATCCAAAACCACAGATTCAATTGGTCTTCGTTTTCTAGGATGTCCAAATTGTCTCCATTCACTGCCCATTGCAGTATACATTATAGTTTTTCCTTCGTGTTCCTTTAGAGCCATTTGTCTAGCTATGAAAAAGAAATTTGCACTAAATTCTTAATATTTAAAAGTTTTGATAATTATATATAGGATTTCAACCTTCTTCAAGAATATTAAAATATAAACTCTTGTCTCTTCCAAAGGCTGTAAGTTGTACCGTTTCCCATGGAATACCCATATGTAAATCTAATGTTTGTTGCTCCCTGGTTCTTTCGACTCTTATCCAATTATCACGGTATCTAACAAATCAATTATTTGTGGTTTATTATTAATTATTAATTACAATCGATAATATTAGCAAACAAATTATTTACCTAAAGAAGTGTGTACCAATACTCGGTATAAAATCATATTTGGTCTTTATATGACCTGTCTCTTTCTGCTCAAAACTAGTTTCAACGGATAAGTGTTGTGTTTTCTTAGCACCTTTATGAGTGATCCATTGCAAGAGCCATTGATAGCTTTTATCTCGACATGGAACTTCCAAAGTAATCATATAATGTCGCCTTTATCATAACAAGATCATAGTATAAGTATCGTATAAAACAATCGATATAAAACTTGATCTGTAATGAAGTATTACCTAAATAATATCATGCCTGCTTGCATTCCCTTTCTTAATAAAGCAGCACCAGCTCCTATGCCAAAGAGGCCAAAGCCAGCACCAAAATAAGGATTCTCTGATAGAGTATGTATATAATCGACGATAGTCATATTTAAGTACTGATATGCTAAATTTACAAAATATTCATTCAAGATTTAATTTTATTTTATCGATATACGACTCTTATGAAATAAGAAAATATTACAACAGATTACGTATACTACAGGTGGATTGCGTATTAAACATAACACGTTCTCTTATATAATATAATAAAAGTTGTCTTAAAAATTAAAAACTTTTAATTATGACGTTATAAACATTTACAAATATCTTATAATCTACCGTTTAACGACAGAAGAAAAATATTGCATGCTTAGTATAAACATGTCATATTATATATATATATATATATATACACACACACACACACGCGTGCACGCGCGCGCGCGCGCGCGGATTTGCCAACAAAAGGCGCGAATTAACATTGCGAAATAGAAATGTTATTATATAAATGAGAGTCATACATTAACAGTTATATGTGACAATTATAAATATCTCTTTGATAGTAAATAGAAAGAAGAAAAGAAATCAGATATAGAAAAGAGATATAGAAAAGAAATCAATAATCTTTGACATTTGGTATAGAAACTTTCTTTTTAAATACATGTGCTTTTCGCTAGGCTGACTATCATAGATACGAAACTCGCATAGAATATTTCAAGATAGTGTAAAGTAGAATATAAAGGACGCATTTGATGCTGATTGGTTGAATTTCGAGCGGTTAATTTAAAAGCCTTGTTAGGATATTAATTTCATCGAGTGATACGATATAAATTAAAACTGATAAGATATATTTTTAATGTATTTGTATCCATAGTATTAAATATAAGATTTTATTATATAATTATTTTTATTTATTGAGTTGAAGTATATTACCCAGAAATACATTTTAAAACTACCCAATTGACGCATATCGTTACTACATGCTAAAATTTCTTTTGTGTGGATTACAGTAAGTAATTATGTATGGAACAATATATAAGTAGTCATACAGTATCATACAACACTTTTTACATATGAATTTAATGATATACATATGTATATAGTAGGAGCACAAAGTGTTCATATATAACACATTGCAAGTGTAAATCTTTTGTGCCACATATACATCTGCTCATCTTTCACAAATCTGTATATTCTTAAGTGGCACGTGCAATACGTGGATTGGTCATTATTACAAATGTGTCCTATACAATTAATATAATTTTTAATCAACTTTTAAGGGTATGCAAAGTGTTCGAGAATTATTCCTATTATGTTATTTAGAAAATGATTAATCGTATTAAATTATATTTTGAGTGTATAACGAAACTTCAATCGCGTTAGTTTTTGAATACTTCCGATAGATTATACATTTTTCGAATTAAATTTCACTTGCTATCTAAATGTATACTTTCAATAAAATGTAGTATTTCTATAATGGAAATAATGATACACTAGTCTAACAATTATTGACTAATTATTAGTTGTTTCTTGAAAAGATATTAACCTGCATTGTTTGATGTGTTTTTAACGTATAAAACTTTGCTTACTTTAAATAAGTAATTTAAATACATGTGTGAGTAATATAGTGATTATATGTTTTAGATGTGGATATTAGTATTTTTTTATTCATTACTTCTATGGTCAAGAGGACTAGAAGCTGATAAAAAGGTAAACAAATATGTAACAACATTGATCAATGCAAAATGGAAAGAGACTCCATTGGTCCTTGAAGCTGCCGAATATCTCAGCGATGAAAATCCAAATTATTTTTGGAAATTCATAGAAGCATATTCTGATAATGTTGGATCTATAAAAGATGGTAATGAAAACAATTTGTTTGTCTTACAATTAGTTATACCATATTAACATTATACATATTTTATAGGAACGGAAAAAGATCATTATGAGTTGATCTTAAAATTAGCTGGAAAATATTTATCCCCAGCAGAGATTGCAGTTCTCAAATTAGGGTTGTCCTTACGTATTTATTCTGCTCGTGTTAAGATGTTCTTGCAGATGGCTGAAAACAAAAACCTTTCTACTTTGGGATGTAATAACATAGTAGATATTGGTGGAAAGTTTACTTGTTCTATGGAAGAAATAGATGAATTAATCACAGAGGTAAAGAACAGTTTTTCTTAGAATTTCAATAGCTCTGGGTATCCTTATTGATTTTATTTTATTTTTGTTTTTTTTCCACTCCAATATTCTAGGATGTATGGACAAAGAGAGATACTTACAGTATAGATCATTATTATTTGAGATCTCAAAAAACTGATAAAGTTATGGTAATGTATGGTGAAGTTGGTTCTCCCATGTTCAGTGACTTACACATGAAATTAAGAACTATAGCAGATTCAAAAGGATACAATTATATACTTCGTCATTATGTAAAGGTGTGACACAAAATTTTAATTAAGAACTTATCTGTAATTTTTTACAATTCTTAATATTTGTATTTATAATGTTAGGATGGAATGGATAGAAAATTACGGTTATCTGGTTATGGCGTAGAGCTACAAATGAAATCAACTGAATATAAAGCTACAGACGATTCAGATATTAAAGATAATTCTAAGAAAGGATCTGAAGCAAGCAATGATGGAGTTGAAGAAATAGATGGAATCAACTTCGTTACTTTAAAGTAAGATGATTATTATATATAAGGTATTTTTTAAGACATGTTAAGATTTTCTAATGTATTGCTAGTATATTTTGTTATCTATATGTGGCATAATATTAGTCATACGTTTTAGAACATTATATCCAGACAAACATGTTGAATTAGATGAACTACAAACGCACTTGCTTGAAACAAGTCATGAAATAGGAGCATTAAAAGTATGGCAATTTCAAGAATTAAGTCATCAAGCAGCTGAGAGAATAATGAATTCTCCTACGGACGAGGCTCTTAATGTTTTAACTGATATTGCCCAAAATTTTCCTATGCAAGTAAGTTTTAATGCCTACTTCATAGTTATCACACTTATAATAAGTGTTTAATGTGTTGTATAACTATATATATATTTTAGGCCAAATCATTGATCAGAACAAAAGTGAATAATGAAATGAAGAAGGAAATGAAATTAAATCAAGAAATTTTTTCTGGAAGTTTGAGTATACAACCAACTGACACAGCACTTTTTATCAATGGTTTATTTTTTGATTTAGAAGCTATCGATGTGCTTACTCTCTTGGAGGCTTTGAAAGGGGAATTGCACGTAATGGAGGCACTTCATAAAATTGGTACAATATGTAGATGACATATCATTTTTTACATGGTTTAAAGAATACACTTAACAATTACATTTTCTTTTTGTTGTAGGATTCAGTAGTAAAAAAATGGGAAAACTTTTAGCCCTCGATTTATCGAGTAATGTAGATAACCAAGAATTTGCAATGGACATTAGAGACTCTGCTATAATCTGGATAAATGACATTGAAAATGATTCTCGTTATAGCAGATGGTCTCCTGCTTTGACTGAATTACTAAGACCAACGTTTCCAGGAATGCTTAGAAATATTAGACGAAATTTGTATAATTTGGTTAGTCTATTTAATTTTTGTATGTACTTATAGTTATAACAAATTAATGTTTTTTAACGAGCAAATGTATTTTTTCAGGTCTTAATCATTGATCCTTTGAATGAAGATTCAATGGCTTTAGTTTCATTAGCACAATCTTTATATTCATACACTACACCATTAAGAGTAGGATTCGTTTTTATAACAAATTATGATACTTCTGTTACCGGTTTATCGGATCCTAGTGTTGCAGTGAATAATGCATTCCATTATTTCATGGAAAGTAAAAGTGCTAAAGAAGCTATGCAATTCCTGGCAGAGGTAAAACCACTTTTTGTAATTAAACAATAAATTATAATTAGGTGATGTTTAATGAAATAATACAAATAAACTTGTTTCAGTTAGGAAATTACATTGGCTCACGTAAAATAACTGTAGAAGATGTAAAGAAAGCTATAACAGCAAGAGATTCTTTTGCCAATATAAATTATATTCTTGGAGAAGAATCGGAATATGACGTTGGTCGTCATTTGGCTAGTGATTTTGTAAAACGATCTGGTTTTAAGAAGTTCCCACAAGCATTACTCAATGGTGTACCATTATCACCTACTCGATTAAACTCTGAATCTTTTGAAGAAGCTGTTTTGTATACAATTGTGTCACAAACACCTACTTTACAAAAGGCTGTTTATCGTGGGGAGGTTACAGAAGGAGATGATGTTGTTGACTTTATAATGAATCAACCAAACGTTATGCCACGGTAAACACTATATTTCAGAATTTTTACAGATAGTCGACAGAATTACATTGTATTTTTGCAGGTTAAATGAACGTATCTTGAAGGTAGATAAACACGCATGGTTAAATTTAATTGGAACTGTTCCCGAGGACAAAGATTATACTAAATGGAGTCACCAAGAGATGTCATCTTGGCTTATGGAAAAAATGAAATATTTATTTGTACCTCGCCGTAGTAGTTTGTATCATCTATATTCATTCTGGATTGTAACAGACTTAAGATTACAGGCAGGCAGGAAGCTATTGGAGGAAGCTCTTGTTTATATAGTATGTAAATATTTTAAATTCATAAACTTAACTTTAAAACAGTAGGTACTATATCTAATTATGGCTTATATTACAGGAGTCAAACACAGATGCAAGAATCAGTTTAATCATTAATTCAGCAGATAATATAGATTCACAGTCTAATATAAACAGAATTGCAATTGCTGCTTTCAATTCATTACCCACGGATAAAGCTTTAAGTTTAATGCGAAAGATAGTTAAAGATGATGTCGCTTTCCTTATAGAGGATGGCAAATTTGATATAGAAGTGAGTTCAGAATATTAATCCTTTGCTATACTTGGTTATTTTGTAAACAAAGATATATGCGATATAGATAATTAAATTGACATTGCAGTATGAATCAGTCAAAGAAACCCTGGAAGATCAAGATGAATTACTAGCAATACATGCACATTATGCTAAACAAGTTTTGGGCTTAGAAAAAGGTGCTAGAACTATTATATGTAATGGACGAATAATTGGTCCCTTAGATCCTGATGAGGAATTTACCAATGAAGATTTTGCACTTTTGGAACGATTTAGTCACAGTACATATGGAGAGAAATTATTCAAACACTTGATAAAACCACAGTCATTCGAGGACGATGATGATTACGGTACAAGCATGTTAATATCTATGAGAGAAATATTTTAATTCTTATTTCTTATTGTCATTGGCATAGAAGATTACTTTTACTATTCTTAAATGTAGAAAAAACTGACATTACGGATGATATGATAATGAAAATCACTACACTCCTGGTTCCACGACCCCAAACTCGCAGTCGATTTGATGTGCCTTTCCATGGAGATGAGCATAGGTAAGTAATTATAAATATTATGATATTAATTTTGTTAATCTGTATATTTATCTTCTAGCGTTATAAAAATTCCACCTGCAAATCCTGAAGAAGTAACATTTGATTTAATTGCAATTGTTGATCCTGTCTCGCGTGGTGCTCAAAAATTGGGTCCAATTTTAAAAACATTGCAAAAAACTTTGAACTGCCACATTAAAGTATTCCTCAATTGTTTAGATAAAAATAGTGACATGCCTCTGAAAAGGTATGATAATTGTGTGTGTGTGTGTGTGTGTGTGTGTGTGTGTGCTTTAATACCTGTATATTACGTTACTAATTATGATATATGTATATGTATTATACTCTAGTTTCTACCGTTTTGTACTTGATCCTGAACCACAATTTACTGCAGATGGGCATCTTACTGGTGCTATAGCTAAATTTACAAAACTTCCTACTTCATCTCTATTAACACAATATATTCATGCACCAGAAAATTGGCTTGTGGAAGTAGTACGGAGCGTTTATGATTTAGATAATATTAAATTGGACAATGTTGCAATGGGTGTTCACAGGTAAGAAATATATAATATTCATGCCTTTTTATAAATATGCATTGTTATAAATGTATAATTATTATCATGCAGTGAATTCGAATTGGAACATCTACTACTGGAAGGCCATTGCTTTGAAGCAATGATGGGAAATCCACCGAGAGGCTTACAAATTACATTAGGGACAGAGAAGCAGCCAGTAATGGTCGATACTATAGTTATGGCAAATTTAGGATATTTCCAGCTTAAAGCTAATCCTGGTGAATGGCTCTTACGACTTCGACACGGACGTTCAGCTGAGATATATGATATCACCACTGTCGATGGGCAGGACGTTATCCAAGACGGAAATGACGTGAAAGTTTTAATAAGTTCCTTAAAAAGCCATGTCCTAAAAATAAAAGTTTCTAAAAAGGCAGATAAAGCTAATATGGATTTATTATCGGACGATGATAAGAATTCTGGATTATGGAATTCTATTTCTAGGTATGTACAAATTATATTAAATCTATCTTCATTGAAATTCGCATCTACTATCGATGAATATCAGTAGGAACACAATGTTATTCAGTTATCTTTGAACTTTAATTTTTATTTATTCTCTTTTTTTAGCTTTTCGAAATTTTGGTAAGCTTCTCATTACTATGTAGATAAATACATATTTAATGATAAAAATATAAATGAATTTCATATTTTTCACCCTTTTTTATAAAACTGGAAATATAAATCTTTATGCTATAGTACTCTTACTGACATTTCACGTTTTATTCCATATCAGGACATTCGCTACAGGAGATGAAAGTGAAGATCAAGATGAAAAAATAAATATATTTTCTCTTGCCTCTGGTCATTTATATGAAAGATTTTTAAAAATTATGATGTTAAGTGTTATAAAACATACAAAGACTCCTGTGAAGTTTTGGTTTTTAAAAAATTATTTATCACCTACATTAAAGGTAAAAAAAAAATATTCGATCTATCAGTGTTAACTAATAGAATACGATCATATCTAAGAATTAACACAAGTATAAAATCATGTTTCCAACAGGATTTCTTACCACATATGGCAAAAGAATACGGATTTGAATATGAACTCGTTCAATACAAATGGCCACGTTGGTTGCATCAACAGACAGAGAAACAAAGAACGATTTGGGGTTACAAAATATTATTCTTGGATGTATTATTCCCACTGAATGTTAAAAAAATTATATTCGTTGATGCCGATCAGGTATGAACTAAAATTTGAGCTTTAGCAGTAATCAAACATTTATGTCATTATAAACCTTTATTCACTAGTGGTCTACTCTTTCTTTAGGTCGTCAGAGCTGACCTGAAAGAATTGGCAACTTTAGATCTTGGCGGGGCACCGTATGCTTATACACCATTCTGTGACAGTAGGAAAGAGATGGATGGATTTAGATTTTGGAAACAAGGATATTGGAGGAATCACTTGCAAGGCCGAGCGTATCATATTAGCGCTTTATACGTAGTTGATTTGAAACGATTCCGTCGCATTGCTGCGGGTGATCGACTGAGAGGACAATATCAAGCCTTAAGTCAGGATCCAAATAGTTTAGCGAATCTGGATCAGGTATATATGTGTCATATATATATATGTAATATATACATAGTAAATTTCATAGGAAGGTTTAATAATAAAAATATTACTTCAGGATCTTCCTAATAACATGATTCATCAAGTGGCAATAAAAACATTACCGCAGGAATGGTTATGGTGTGAAACATGGTGCGACGATTCATCTAAAAAATATGCTAAAACTATAGACTTGGTTAGTATCGTCTAAACATTATATTTTTTACCTTCTAAATATAAAACTTTTAACACGATAGTATAGACTATTAAGTCATAATAACTATTAAGAAGATTTATATTTCTCATTGTAGTGTAATAATCCAATGACTAAAGAAGCAAAACTGCAGGCTGCAATGCGTATTTTACCTGAGTGGGTGCAATACGACGAGGAAATAAAAGCATTGCAGCAGAAAGTAGAGAATGAAAGTAGACAAATGGAAAAAGAGGATAGTGGTACGTGATGCAATGCAGAAAGAATTAGTTGCTTTAATATATTGTTAATGTGATTCCTTTTGCAGAAGCGAATGAAGATCATACGAAGCACGAGGAGTTGTGAGATGAAACTAGACGAACTAAAGAAATGTTCTAACTTAAGGAAAGAATTAAACTTCTTTAAGAATTCTACAAAAAATATTAGCTACTTCGAGTGAATCTTCAATTACCGGAGCACAATCTATCGTGCCATTTTAGAAGAAATTATTCGTATCGTCTACTGTGATCGATATCTCTTTGCGACACACGATGGTTCCGTCATTATACAAAAAATCCGTGTTTTTACAGAATAAAGGGATAATGCACAATAGATTATCGAAGATGAAATATGTGGCATTATCTTATCTGCGTTATTGTATATGGGACATATAAATACGTGAACGTCTCGACACAAGAAAAAACGAAAAAAGAACTTTTTTCTCGTATGAATCAACATAAACGATCATCGATTGTATGGGGAAAAAACAAAAAAAAAAAACAAACAAAAAACGAAAAAAGGAAGCGAGTTAACTTTTGCAGTATTGTAGCTGAATATGGACACGGAACTTAGTTCGGGTGTTGTCAAAAGAAATTGTGATTTTTTATTACCTACATTATAGTCGTAAACAATAAACTTGTATCGTTTGTAAAATATGTTGAAAATATTTAAAATCCTTCGTGACCTGTGGGGCCACTACGTAAGAGTTAGAAATGTTTGAACGGTAGAAAAAAAAAACATTTATTTCGTTACTGTCACGAATTATTTACGATCGTTACGATCGTCGGTTATAGCCAGGTTGAAGCGCGTTTCTTAAAAACATTTTACGAGGTAAGTCATATGTAAGTACGTCGTATGTATACATACACGACAAGGATCGATCGCCGTGACGATCCAGTAACAAAAATCAAGTAAATATTTGCCGTTTTTCAATCGAAAAATCTCGATATAAGACTATTACAAATCTTTATAGATAAGCTTTATGCGGCGTGAACGATATCGAGTGATTATATTAAATTTGATCATTTCGGGGTGACATCGATCAATTTTCTCGTGTGACAGTAAATATGATTTGTGAAAGACGAGAAAGAGCACAGACATATGTACATACATACCTACATACATACATACATACATATACAATAGAGAGACAATGACATCTCCCGACGAAGTAAAGTCAACGGCACTCGGTTCCACAGTGGCCGCACATATTCAGTAGCCGTTTAAACGTTCGCATTCGTATAGCTTGTGATTTTTCATTCAGCTGGAAAGAGATTTTCTTAAGGCTTTTATCCGAAAGGGAGAACGAAAGAAGAAGAGCTATTATTATGGAGGATACGCAAATCATCGATAACGTGTGAGTAGGATCTTATCACGATTTTAAAAGGATCCTCGTGCCGCGATTTTTCTGGTTTATCGCTGTTCGTAACGTGTTTACAGTATGGATCATCGTTGAGGTCGAGGAAGATACGTTTGGAAAGCATAGTCGGTAGTTTTATTAGTTAACGTTAGTATACTTTTCTTATCTTCAGATCTCAGATTTACATTTCACGAGATGCAATTTTTTTCTTCGGATTATCATCAACACCGGTTATTTGCGATCACGTTTCGTTCGCCTTCGCGAATATGCTTTAGTTTGATTTAGTGCCGTTTTTGAAAATTTTTGAAACAAAATTGTAAGCGATTGTAAGCGTTTATGTATGTATCATCAGTGGGTTAATCGCTAAATTCGTTCTTATCCTTATTATTTGCAACTAATGTCTCTGAAGGTTTATGTACGATTAGTGGATCGATCACCAGTTATTTTAACTCTTATCGATATATTTCTTATCAAACTAGGAAGCTAAGTAACAACAGAGTAACAATACGATGTATGTGTATACATACATATGTACATACATTTAGCCGTGATTCATGACGGAGTGATCATAAATTACTTTCTTCTCTTATCGATCGTGCTTGTCGATAAAATAATTTTGCATTTCTACTAGTCTGTTTTTAAGTTTTCTATTTTTTCATTTTATTTATTTTGTCTCTTCTCTTATCGGAGGCACGTATCGAAGCCGCGTTTCTATTTTAGCTACGATCTATCTTGCAAAACTAGCTATCAAGGCGAGATATTATTTTGCTATTATTTTTTAATTGATTTAAAAATATTGGTAAATGTTAATGAATTTGAGAAATGTTTTTAAGATATAAATGGGTTAAACTTTATTATCCGATAACAATTAATAAAATTGATAAAGAAAAGCTAGGACTTCTTAAAGATAGTCTTTAACACTAATAATAATAATAATTAAAATAAAGATAGGTGAATAAACGTAAAATTGACTTTATTGAAAAACATTTTCGGTGATATAAAAGAATTTATAATTAAGCAACTCTAAACTCAACTATTTCAGTGAGATAAAATAATAATATTTTTATTCGAGTTTCATTCTTCATTTTTGTCTCTTGTACTTACAGCTTCGTAAAATATTGGCGGTGAATAGGAGGCACGTGTCGTTATATTTATCTTTTGTTATGTGAGCTCGTGAGCTTAGTTGACAAATGAATTAAGTTCAAAATTACGAAAAATGGAGTTTTTACAAAAATAATAAGTATTGAGTATACTTGTTTTATTTATCACATTAACTTGTGTATACTTCGTTTTATGTTGATAAAAAAATAAGATTCAATTTTACATCATAAATGAAATTACTGTAAACAAAATATCTGGAATAATGACACAAGTTATTAGTTATAATGACACGATAGTCATAAGTTTTAAGTTATAATGACATAATTACTATTCTTTCGCTTTATCTGGTTACGATAAACTTACGTTGTGTATTTAACTTTCGACGATATTGCACGGAAGTCCAATTTCAACAATATTAAGAACTAAGGGGCTCATATGTAGGTCTTGAAGTTTTGTATGTACAATGGTAACCATCCGTCTAGGAGTAGTGCCCGGTCATACAAAAAACAAAATGTGTGGCCGCCACACACGTTAGAAGTGAAACTTCTTTAGCTGGTGATAAGGTCGAGAAGGGGTAATATTAAGTAAATAAAAAGTTTCACTTCAAAAATATTTTTACAAAAAAATAAAAACCGACTTCGAACGTGGAGTGGAAGGAAGCGCTGAAAAGTATAAAACAATTGTTGTTTACAAATTAAAATGATACTAAAAAAATTGCAACTTTTTCGCAGGCGGCACAAAATTAACACTACATTCTGCTTAAGAGGCATCTGGCTGGTACGGATTTCAGATTTCAGAGTGAATGCACTCATTCTTATGTCGTGAAAATAAGTGTGCAAGGACATTTTGTGCCGCTTACGAGAAAGTTGCAATTTTTTGACATTTTCATGTCTTGGCTATGGCACATAAACTCGAAAATCATCACGAAATGAAGCGT
>JAIFRP010000231.1:41611-51782 GCA_032403825.1 Odynerus spinipes
AGCAGAAAAAAAAGCATGGGCATGAGAGGTCTATCCGTATATGTAGTCAGTGTATGTAGTCAGTGCTATTACTCTGTCACCGTACATTCGCCGCAAAAGACGAAATTACAACTAGGGAGCGCTTCGATCATCTCGGAGTTTGGCTCGGGGTATTGTTTCCCCTTAAAGCATATATATATAGATTAATTTTCTTTCTCCGGTATCGACAATTTTTATTATTTGATAATAAATCAACACTATGGGAAATGCTGACACAAAGTTGAATTTCCGAAAAGCTGTGGTTCAATTAACCTCCAAAACTCAGGTGACAGTATTTATCTTTCTTCATAAAATAAATCGTTTTTTGACGTTTCAATATGTCAAGCGATCATGAGACGTATGATTGCTTTTTATTTTTACAGATCTTTTTATAAACAAAATATAATACAGTTTTTATTTTCAATCTAAATATTGCCATAAAGTCATAACT
This sequence comes from Odynerus spinipes, assembly GCA_032403825.1. Taxonomy (NCBI): domain Eukaryota; kingdom Metazoa; phylum Arthropoda; class Insecta; order Hymenoptera; family Vespidae; genus Odynerus; species Odynerus spinipes. The sequence goes on from JAIFRP010000231.1 coordinate 42,081, forward strand.
TCATATACTATATTTTAGTTCAAATATAATATTTATCTGGATTTTGATTATAGGTGATTGAAGCATCTAATGACGCTTTTTGGGATCAATTTTGGTCTGAAAATGTGACCAACGTGCAGGACATCTTCACCTTAATTCCAGCATCTGAAATCCGTATTTTAAGAGAAGAAGCACCATCTAATTTAGCAACGCTATGTTATAAGGCAGTAGAAAAATTGATTAAAGCTGTTGATAATAGCTGTCGAACGCAAAGAGAACATCAAATGGTTTTAAACTGTTGTCGTTTACTCACACGTTTATTACCATACATTTTTGAAGATCCTGATTGGAAAGGATTTTTCTGGTCTAGTTTGCCAGGAAAAGAAGACGAGGAAAATACACCATTAGCACATTCCTTATTAAATGCTCTTTGTGTAAGGAAATGTTGCCATTGACTATATGTTATTTATTTTTCAATGTTATAAATAAGCATTTTCTTATAGGATTTATTATTCTGTCCTGATTTTACGGTGGCTTCTAATAGAAAATTAGGACCTGTGAGTACATTTTATGTCAGTTAACTTTACCATAGAGTTATTCAAATTTTTTTTTTTCAACAGGACAAAGCAGAAGAATTACAATCAATAGATAGTTGCGAATATATTTGGGAAGCTGGAGTAGGATTTGCACATTCTCCACCCAGATACTCAGTTTTAGATTCAAATCGAACAGGATTATTAAAATTGTTGTTAACATGCTTCAGTGAGACTATGTATAATCCTCCAATGGATCTATCAATCACACCAAATAGATGGATTCAACGTCTAACCAGTGCTGAAAACAGGTGAAAATTTTATGAAACAATGTTAAAGTGTTATATAATTCTAATTGCTATATAAATATTTTATCATCTTATTAATTAAATATTTTTTTAAAATAATTTCCTAATAGACACGCTTTACCCATGTTTACATCACTGCTAAATACAGTATGCGCATATGATCCAGTTGGGCTTGGAGTACCTTACAATCATCTCTTATTTACTGATTCTTTGGAGCCACTAGTGGATGTTGCTTTGCAAATTCTTATAGTCACTTTAGATCATGATACCTCAGGCGAAATTCCAACAGAAGAGGGTACTACTGGTGATAATCTATTTATTAATTATCTGAGTCGTATTCATCGTGATGAAGGTATTCTTATAAATTATACACTTTTTTAAATAATATTTGGTATTTTATATTCAGTACTTTTTCTTTTTTCTAGACTTCCAATTTGTATTAAAAGGGATTACTAGATTATTAAATAATCCATTAATGCAAACTTACCTGCCTAATTCAACAAAGAAAGTGCATTTTCATCAGGAGTTACTGGTTTTCTTTTGGAAAATGTGTGATTATAACAAAAAATTTTTATACTATGTACTTAAAAGCTCAGACGTACTTGAAGTATTAGTTCCTATACTTTACCATCTCAATGATTCACGTGCAGATCAATGTAAATACTGATAACTATTATCTGTTGCACTGCTTATTTGATTCGAATTGCAACTAATAGTATCTTTCATTGTAGCACGCGTTGGTTTAATGCACATAGGTGTATTTATTTTGCTTTTGCTTAGTGGAGAACGTAACTTTGGAGTTAGATTGAATAAACCATATACTGCTACAGTGCCCATGGATATTCCAGTTTTTACAGGTATATTATACTTTACATCTATTTCTCTGAACTTATATATTAATATACAAAATATCTTATTTATCATGAGCATTCCAAATATTCCAATTGTTCCTGAAGAAAAAAATATTTATGGAAAGAAATACAATGGAAGTGAATGTTTTGTAAAAGCACTTTCTTTAAAAGCTATACTAACATGAATATTAAGATATTATTGAAATATTATTTAGCAATTTCTAAAATTTTATTAATTTCTGTAAGTGGGCTGAGTATATGAGTTAAAAATTAATAAAGACTTTCTGGAATATACAATTCAGATGTGAATGTAATGATCTATTGAAAATTCTACAGGATGTAGAAAAGTTATATCTCAGTTCATATTATTGGATCAGTTTTTATTAATGAAAATTCGAGTAATTAAAAATACTCGTACTTTTTAATGTAAAAATTATGATTAGAGTGTAATTAGAATTGTGATACCAGCATAATGATTATCTAGTTCATGATTTACTTAATATAAATACGTAGTGTATTGTATAACTATATTTAAAACAAGTTTTTTTTCCTTCATTGCATTTCTTACCATAAACTATGTAATTTTATCTTGAATTGTTTTTGTTTATCTTATAAAATAATGATGATATTTGGCATAACTATGATAAATAAGACACTTTGTAGAATTGTTGCAGTTTAATATTTTGTCCTTTTTTTGCATGGATATAGGTACCCATGCTGATCTACTAGTAATAGTTTTTCATAAAATCATCACGACTGGACATCAAAGATTACAACCACTGTTTGATTGTCTTCTTACAATTTTAGTCAATGTTTCTCCCTATCTTAAAACTCTTTCAATGGTGGCTAGTACTAAGCTGTTGCATTTACTCGAGGCATTTAGTACGCCATGGTTTTTATTTTCTGCACCTACTAATCACCATTTAGTATTCTTTCTTTTAGAAATTTTTGATAATATAATTCAGGTAACTTCATTATATACTACATAGAAGAATACTTGATACTTTTGTAATATTAATAATTTAATTATTCATATTATTAGTATCAATTTGATGGAAACAGTAATCTGGTATATACCATAATACGTAAGAGGCAAGTATTTTATGCATTAGCGAATTTACCAAGTGATTGTAATACAATTGCTAAGTCTCTTAGCAAAAGACAACGTCGACATGTACCCACAAGTACGTATAATGAAAATGTCGGCGAAACTGCAATGGAAGGATCTCATCCTGCACAGCCTGCAGAACCAGGAACTTTAAAGGCTTCGTTATTGGAAACACCAGGTAATACTTTTAAGCATGTAGATCCGAAAATCTATATACAAGAATGCCAATACATCAGTTTTTTTCTTTTTTAATTTCTACAGGTATAGAGAAAATGACGGAAAAAGAATCAGCACATCCTCTAAGCCCTTCAGTGAATGTAGATATTGGAAAAACTAATGATCTTCAAAATTCTGTAGATAATGCAACAGATACAGCTATATCAAATAAACAGAATTCTGTAATACCTGTAGGTACATATTTATATATTTGTACACAACTATTCTTAAACATTGAGATGCAATATGTATATTTTATTTACATTAAGAAAGGAGGAATTAGAGTAGCGGAGCAGACAAATATACCTAACAATGTCAACCAATGGGTTCCTTCTAGTGAATGGGTACATCAGTGGAAAAGTAAACTTCCACTACAAACTATTATGCGATTATTGCAAGTTCTTGTTCCTCAGGTAGAAAAAATATGTATTGATAAGTACGTGTTCATTGGTACCATACTTATTATAATTTAGTAATTTTAAGCACAATATTAACTAATATAATTAATCTTCACAGAGGATTAACAGATGAGAGTGAAATCTTAAAATTTTTACAACATGGAACATTAGTAGGTCTTTTACCAGTTCCACATCCTATTCTAATTAGAAGATACCAAGCTAATGCCGGGACAACTGCTTGGTTCAGAACATACATGTGGGGAGTGATATACCTTAGAAATGTTGAACCACCCATTTGGTATGATACAGATGTTAAATTATTTGAAATACAAAGAGTTTAAATACATTACATGTGTAGAGATATAAATCAGTCTGCAGTAGTTAGTAATTTATGTTATCATTCAGAGATGTTTAATTTGTACGTATACATACAAATCACTAGACGTTTACAATTAATTTATCCTATGTAATTTGAGCCTTAATTTCATATTTTACTCAAGATAAGAAAATAAGAAATACAAATGTTTTTGTAGATGTAAAATTTACTAGCAAAAAGATAGTGCAAATATTTTCCTATGTAACCGCATCGGCCAAACACTCGATCTTGATGTCATTTACTATTTATATCATAACATCTGTCATTGATTATATTTTGGTGTAGTCATGCGTTGTAATGCGAGTTGACAAGTTCAACTATATTCTCTATGTAACAAATTGTAGGTGCTATAATAATTTTTAAAGAACATAGATACTTTTAACAGAATTTAACAGATAAATTAAAGAGATAATAGAATGAAGCTTACATCTTAAAATCATATGTTCATTTGTATATTCAATAAATTGTATCTAACTTTATTATAAGATACATTTGTATTTATAAATAAGTTTAGTTATTGCATTTTATGAAAAGGTGATATTATGAGTGTATTATATTAGAACTAAAAATAAAATGTTTATACATCATATCATGTATTACTCTTTTTCTTCTTTTTTTGTTTGTTTCTAATCTTGTTTTATATGTTGTGATTTTGTTGTATATTTCTCTAATGTCTGTTCATAAGCCACATCCTTGGAGAGATTGACCTACAGTAAACATTATATTTACAACTAAACATTCTGATAATTATATATTACGATAATATATTCATACGTATTAATTTTTATTTTACAATTTACCTTGCGTAAGTCGTTATACTCATCAAGGAATTTTTGTGTCTGCGATTGATAATTTTTGTGTTTTAATAAATCTGTTACCCCCAGTTTTGTACAATCTTTATGAAATCGTCTATAAAATAATGTTTGCATTTTACTCAGTTGGAGTTTTTAACTTTTAATAAAATAATACATTAAACGTTTTCTTACGCGCGTATGATATCTTCTTCATAGTAAATTCCTTTTATTTGTATTTTTGGTACAACTCTATCGTATCTCGGTTCATATTTTGGTGGAAATGCTTCATATACTACATACCAAAGTGGTTTATCTGCATCGTTCATCGCACCTGCACGTAATAACGATGATACTCTATAATATAGATTGTGAAAAAGCATTGAAGTAAATCAATTTATAAAGGAAGAAAATATTTATAACAAAATTAACAGACTTACCTCGTATAAATAGTGCCAAATTTCTCCAATCTTGCCTGAGCCATTATATGTGATAACTTGAAATATTTATACTTTAATATTTAATACATTATTCTGTAATCAATGACTATATAAATACTTGCGTAAAAGCAAAATATATGTATTTGTTAAGTGAGAGAAAGAATAGGTTATGTTATATAAAACGCTACCTAGTGTGATGCATTACGAAAAGCGTACAACCAATAGCAACATAGTTATTTTTCTATCGCGATTCGTAATTGATGGCAATGGTCACAAAAGTCAACTGAAATTTGGAAGAAAGGGATCATCACGTGTATCGTAATACGAAGGTTTGGTCAGATTTTAAGGTTTTTACGTATTTCGATGCAAATTAAAAATGTTTAGAGAAATGATTTTTTAAGTAAACCGTCGACCGATATATTAGAAAGTTTATTGTTTCCGAATATGTTTGTATCACGACCTTTACAGTAATTTTTAATTCTTAGTTTAACTAAAATTTCAAAGCTTGAAATATTTTACGTTTTATTCGTTATTTTTAAATTATTATTAGACCATTGATCATTTTTTACTAGGAAATCAATTGATATATAAAAAAAAATGCCAAATATTGGTGAAAAAGAGATAATAGCTATAGGAAATGTTTTAAATGATCAAAGCAGACCGCTTAAAGAAAGGTTTCGTGCCTTATTTACTTTAAAAAATATTGGAGGTAAATTGGCTATTGAACAAATATGTAAAAGTTTTAAAGACAATTCTGCATTACTAAAACATGAACTTGCATATTGTCTTGGTCAAATGCAAGATTCTTCAGCAATTCCTATTTTAATTGATGTATTAAAGGATAACACACAGGAACCCATGGTTCGTCATGAAGCAGGTACATTGTTTGGTTATAAAAATTAATGTATAATACAATATATAATTATAATTGTTTTTATATGAATTTAATAAATCATTTAAAAAAATGTTTTTCTTTTGTTTTTTAATCAGGAGAAGCATTGGGTGCTATTGGAGATGTATCTGTTATACCACTATTGCAAGAATATAGTAAATATCCTATCCCTGAAATTGCAGAAACATGCGAATTAGCTTTAAATCGTTTAAAATGGTTACAATCAAACGATCATGCAAAAAATGTACCAAAAGGTCCATACATATCTATAGATCCTGCTCCGCCAACAGATATTTTTGATATTAATATTTTAAAGAAGACATTATTGGATGAAAATAAATCATTATTCGACAGATATCGTGCTATGTTTGCTTTAAGAAATTTGCAAACATTGGAAAGCATTTTAGCTCTTAGCGAAGGTAAGCAGAAATAAATAGTTAATATTTTTGCTATATGATAAATGTGTAAAATTTGTTTTTGATAATAAATATACTACTAATTTCTCCATTACAGGCTTAAAAACTGGCAGTGCTTTATTTAAACATGAAATTGCATTTGTACTTGGACAGCTTCAAGAAGAAATTACTATACCTTATTTACAAGCTTCTCTGGAAGATACACAGGAAAATGAAATGGTACGTCACGAGTGTGCGGAAGCTTTAGGAGCCATTGCTACTTCTGATTGTTTTCAAATTCTAAATCAGTATCTTGAAGATAGCAACCAAGTTGTGCGAGAAAGTTGTATTATTGCTTTAGATATGTGTGAATATGAAAATAGTTTGGAATTTCAATATGCAAATACATTGGTCAAAAATAATAAATAAAGCAATCATCTTCTGCTAACACATTGACTGTCATATTGATCATGTGTAATCAGTGATTGTTTTCTTGAGGAAACTGTGATGGTCATCAGCAACCTGAGTACCTCAAATATTTAGAATAATAAAATAAAATGAATATCGTTAACTAAACAATTTTGAATATTGGAGTTAATTAGACAAAATTATGACATAAAAAATACAAATTTGAATTAAAACATTATATATTATATTACAAAAATTAAGTATGATGTATTCTATTGTATTCTCTTGTGACCCCTTGAGAGCATCATGTAAATCTGGCATGACAGTGAACGTATTAATCTTTTGGATTATTACGAAAAATCCTTTATAAAAGAAAAACATATTATATAAGATATGACAAAAATATTATTTTTAATATATTTTGTATATACAGTAAGAATTTTAATCCAAATTAAAATTATGAATCTGTTAAAGATATAATTGTTCATATTACAAATAAATAAAATTATGAGCAAGTTGGTATTAAACATTTTGTATACTGTTAATGACATACCTCAATTGTATGCGTGCGTGCGTGCGTGCGCGCGCGAGTGTGCTCCAGATGTAAGATAGATTAAAATACGGAAGAAAAAGAAGCGTCCCCCTTGGCGCGGGGCGGAGGGCGGAGGTAGTACAACCTTGTGGGGATAAGGAGGTAGTGAACAACGCGACAAAAGGCGGGCCATGGTTAAACGGACCTATGCCAGTAAAAGAGTACCGCCTATTTATAATGAAAAAACGTGTACCTAGTAATTTAGCCATTTTAGAGATCAAGCGAATTGAATGAAAGTACGCCGTCGCGTGGCACGTGACATATCATAGAAAATTATATAAAGACTAGCGTGATCCGAATCCGAGTGTTTAGTCTGTTGCTGTCTTTGATACGGAGTGTTACGTCGAGATCGTTGATCAATCGATATCAACTACGTGAAACTTTCATCGTTATTTTTGAATGAATGTAAATCATTTTGGAAACAAAATTACACGCTAAATATTACAGATTTAAAGAACTTAGAAAATAGACGAATTGTATTTGTAAAATAAAATTATAATTTTATCGGCATTTTTTACATTAAAAAAATATTAAAGACGAGCACATTTGAAAAAGTTCGAATTTCATTTTATGAATTTTGAGTATTCAAAATCATGGGGACGTTTCTTCGTTTTTTGGGATTTTGGACGAATGATTTCAAAGTTGATGAAGCAACAGGACTCACGGAGAGACAAAAGAAACTTGTACAGAATACATGGGCTATTATAAAGAAGGATCAAGTCGCATCCGGCTGTGCCGTGATGCTGGCGTGAGTATTATTCCATTACTTTTTTTTTATTTGTAATTCATATACTTAATAAAATACGATAGAACAGAAAAGTAACAAAATATTTTTTATTCGTATAAATTTATTGAAATTATAATATTTAGTAACATCGAGGTAATAATAGGTTATTTATAAAATATTCTGAACTAAAAACGTTAATTATACATTTTTATATGTACACATACGCAAAAATAAATGTGCGCGCGCACATTTATTTTTTAATAAACGTATAATATGTAATATATTCGTTGTTAAAATACTTATCGTCATCATTACTTCTCACGGATTTATCGATATTTTAAATAAATCGATTCTTACCAACACACGTTTATTATAAAATTGAATGGTATTACTATTTAAAATTGTAGTAATCCTACGATATTTAATATTAAATTGCACGCGTACGCGATAAGAAATTTGTGCAAGACAAGAAATCATTGCCCAATGAATTAACGATTCTCTAGAATTATATAAGCATCTATGCTTATATAATTTTCCTTATCGAAAAGTTATTTAAAAAAAAAGGAAATGTACTCCCGAGGCAACTCGACTGAAAGTTTCGCCATGAAATAATTAAAGAATAATTTATAATTACATATCCTCGCGTGCGCTAGCACACCTGCAATAACAAAGATTATATACATAAAGATGTATGATATGTTGACATCTTGACAATTATGCGCTGCGCGCTTTTTCCTGCGATTATATTCTAATACGACGCACGTTCTTTTCTTGAACGCAAGGAGACTTAATAATTATCGATGTACATATGTATATCTATCGATATGTCTATTATAATATCTACCATTATGTTCGCGTGAACAATTCAATTAATATTAATCTATGAGATATAGAGGATGTAGAATTATCTAAAATAATTCGAATAAAACGAGGAAAGAAAAATAGATAATAATAAAAAAAAGTGCACATCTAAAAATAATCAATATTTCGTTAATAATTACGAACGTAATTTTTAATTAAATAAATAATTGAATTAAAATAACGGGTCTAATTTATCATGTGCAGATATTTCAAGGAATATCCTCAGTATCAACAATACTTTGGAGCATTTAAAGATGTTCCACTAAATGAGCTACAAAATAATAAAAGATTTCAAGCTCATTGCGCGAGCATAATCGCTACTCTAAGCAGCGTCGTAGACTCTTTACACGATTTTGGCTTATTAGAAGCGAATATAATTACTTTGGCCGAAAGACATAAGAAACGTGGTCAGACGAAAGAAGAGTTTCAGGTAATGTTGGTTTTCATATACGAGTAAGAGCTATTAAAAAATTCACGATCGAATATTCAGCAAAAAATATTTTGATTTTTCAGAATTTGAAAGAGGTAATCAGGAATGTTCTTCGGCAAGCTTTGGGGAAACAATACACAATGGACGTTTCGGATGCGTGGGATAAGACACTAAATGTTATGTTCTTAAAAATATATGAAATTATTGCTTCATAGAAAGAAATTCTTGTTCTAACAAAGAAATATTACAAATTGTAAGAAAGTATTACATTTTTTGCATACTTTATGAAAATTTGTATATTAAATAAAATTTTCGCAAGGTATGTACATACATCTATACTTCATGAGACACGCGCGCGCGTATGTACGTACGTACATCATACACATTAAGCATACGC
>JAIFRP010000235.1:615-21728 GCA_032403825.1 Odynerus spinipes
GGAGACCTGATCAGCACTCAGGCTAAGGAGTAGGTAGTCTCGGCTCAACACGCCAAGAAAACCCGAGTAAGCTACGCTCAACACGCGTAGCCCGGAGGAAGTGTTCTGGTTAGGAGCATTTCGGAATAGGTGCGTTCGGAACGGTTGCGGTGCGAAATCGCTATCGATACTAGCGCGCTCGCTGATTATATAGGGCGTATCGGCCCTACGTCTGAGTTCGGCGCGGGCAGGGGAGCTAGTCTATTTTTAGAAGGCCTCGCCGATTTTCGGGAGTTCGTCGTTCCCCCACTCTTTTCTTTGTCGCGAATGTCAGGTGCGAATTCCTCGCCGGTCGATGACTCATAGTTCGCGCTATGCCTTATCTTCGCACCGGGGCTCGGCAATTTCAGGAGGTCGCTCGGCACAACAATACCGTTGCGCGACGCTCGCGAAGATGCTCGCTTATCACGCGGCTCGTCACATACTACACATGAGGTAAAATTCCCAGCGCTACTACTACTACTGCTACACATTATATATATCTTAAATTATCTATAATTATTTATAATAACATAAGAACAAATAATTTAAAGGGACACAACGACTGAATACATGAGTACTCACCGATATACATATTGTATGTATACAAATTGTAAGATGCCAATATGTACTAAATGTAAGGAGATAGATATATATTAGGTCGAGTCATAAGTAACTTCCGTTTTTTATCAGGCATTTATTTTGCTTTCGTTAAATAACAAAATTATATTATTATAGATAGATAGATAGATAGCGAGAACAAATGCTCAACGGTCAACGGTTTTTTCTTTCCTTTTCTATTACTTCTTTTTAACCGACTTCGAAAAGACGGAGGTTACTCAATTCGTAAGTGGACTATGTCGCTTTTTGGCACGACCGCAGGGAGTTCCTTATAATCTCGATAGAGCAAAAAGTGTAACATTCGATTATCTCCGAAACTATTCGAGACATCTGAAAACCCTTTTGGATCTTTACGTTTCATTACAAAATCTAAATGTATGTGTGTGCGCGCGCGCGTGTGTATGTGTGTATCCACTCCACAGTCAAAACGGCTGGACGAATCGAGTTGAAATTTAAACCAAAAATGAGGATGTACCCAACTTAGATCCACTTACAATTTCGGTTCGATTCGACTCTCGGTTACAAAATGGCGTGCATTTTAAAAATTAAAAAATTCATAAAAAATAAATTAATGGACAGAAAGAATTGACACTTAAAAGGGGGAGGCGAGCGTAGCGAGCCGACCACCATCGCAGTCGTGCCTAATGCGAAAAAGCGAAGCTTTTTCGCTAGGGGGGTCCAGGGGGCGAAGCCCCCGGACGGCCTGAAAGGCTGGTTTCTTCTACTACTTCGGCTACTACGGTACACATACATATGCATATGTTCAACATGCGACACATGCTCAGAGACACACACAGCGAGTAGGCAATTGTTTCTGCTTTCCGCTGCTTGAAAAAACGTGGTTCTCGTTTGGTCGCCCTAAAGAGTACATCGGCAGTCAATAATAGCGACCTATGCAAATTCATGCGAAGATGAGAAGCTCCCCTCTCTATATCGCTCGATTTCCTTATCCGCATAAAGAAAAATATAATTTTTTGCCGATTGTGTGTAGTGCTAATGTTTACTTATTTTTATTTCATTATAAGACAAAAAAGTAATATAGAAAAAAATTATTAATATGTAGTTTATATGGATAACAAATTTTTTTGATCATAAAGCAACCTTTAATATATGACCAGCCTTTTAGGCCGGCCGGGGGCTTCGTCCCCTGGACCCCCCTGGCGAAAAAGCTTCGCTTTTTCGCATTAGGCTCGACCGCGATAGTGGTCGGCTCGCTACGCTCGCCTCTCCTTTTTATGAATTTTTTAATTTTTAAAATACACACCATTTTGCAACCGGGAGTCGAATCGAACCGAAATTGTAAGTGGGTCTTCATTGAGTACATCCTGATTTTTTGTTTAAATTTCAACTCGATTCGTGCAGCCGTTTTCACGCTGGAGTGGTGTGACGTTGCACGGGGCAACGCCACAAAAAGTCGCTCGGCCGAAAGCATGCGGCCGCAGGGCCGACCACAGGGCGGACGACGATCGCGCGAGGGCTAGAAAACGCCTGAGAAAGAGGGAGTAACGACACCCAAACGCGTAGTTGTGTGACTAGCCGCCATGCCCTCCTTGCCTGCCTCTCTCTACGTCGTGGGAGCACCGCAGCACTCCTCAACCACCGCCTCTACGGTCCGACCACCTCGTATCACGAGCCTCACACCTGCATTCATCAAGGACGAGCGGCCACCAGGGCGGCCGTAAAGCCACCCCCGAACCTCCTGCGACAGTAAAGAATGGAGGATGCCTCGCCGGATGTTGGGCCGGCGGAAGACTTCCCGGGCAGGCCCCGGACCTCCAGCCCCGAGATAGCCGCGAAGAGGATCCTGCCAGCGGTGGTGGGGAAGCGACGGCGACGGCGTACACGGACGGGGGATGCTCGGGTGGCCGATGAGTCCCAAAGGGAAAGGGCGTTCCGGTTGCACCCGAGTTCCCGCGAACCGCCGTGTACGACCGGACATCACGCCGAGAGGCGTAAGTCGTGCGCGGCGTTTGAATTACGCGGCAGCGCACGCAGCCGGACCACCCCGCTGATCACATCAGGAAGAAATTTGGCGACGTCGCAGGAAGGACCTCGGGAGGGGGTAGGCGCTTTTGGAAACCGCGGAGCCAGAAGAACGGCTCACGAATCATTCACAGAGTAACGAGCGAGTAAGGAAAGTGAAAAGTGAAGTGAGTAAGAGCGAGCAAAGAATCAAGGAGACAGAGAGAGCGAGAGGACGGTACGAGGGAGCGGAGAGAAAGAGAGAGCGAGAGGACGAAAAGAGAGAGCGAGAGGACGAAAGGAGAGAGCGAGAGTGAAGCCAGGACGAGAGGAAAAAGCAAGAGAGAGAGAGAGAGAGAGAGAGAGAGCAGGAAGAAGAGGTATGAAGGCCTAGACAAGGAAAAGTAAATTCAATGTAACGCGAGAGCGATGGGAGTGCCGTAAAAAAGTAGCCGTTGCGGTTAGCCGCCTGAAACATACAAAGTTATAGTTTGGGAGATCGGTCTCCTCAGAGAAATGGGTCCTGCGATCGCTCTCCGCGAAAACGTGTCGTTACGTGTACCTTCATGTAGACTAGCTTACTAACTTCTTGTATAAAAATGTCTAGTTTGATTTTTGATGCCGATAACAGATCGGTAAAGCGTTCGAAAAGGGTAGGGAAGAACGCGATCCGAAAACGAGGCATTGTAAACGTAGGAAGAATAGCGAGGTACGCGAGATCGGGGTCACCCTGTCGTCGGCCGCTGTCTTAGGAACCCTCCCGTGAAAAAGGGTTTAATTAAATTTTATCGTGAGAGCACGGTCAGGGCTATTGAAATCGAAATTGCGATTAAAATTATAATTTTAGTACGAAGCATAATAGAGGAAAAGCACGCGAAATAAGCCCTTCGCGTCCCATTGTAAACATCGACGACCGCTGTCTGTCCGCTGAGCAACGCGCCGCGCCAGCGAGACCATAAGCTCCGAACCGCGACTTAGTTCAGAAAAACCGAACAGGTGATCGAAATGTAAACACCTGAAAGTAGGTCACGCGAGCGTATTACGAAAATCGGTCGAAAGCTATGTATATCGGGTGGATTAAACCAACGGAATTAAAGGCAAATTTTTAAAGTAGAAATTATCGGAGCGAGATGGGGAGGGAAATGACCTCCTAATGACCTCGAGTATCTGCCCTCTGGAACGACCGGGAATCTTTTGTAAAATTCATTCTTTTGTTGTATAAATATTTGTATTGGATTGCCGAAAATGTCTGTACCCCCGTGGAATTTGTTAAGAATATACCTATTGATTTTACCAGTTAAACAAACGGGAAAATAATTAATACGACCTCACTCCACCGTCCATCGTCGGTCCTTAGCAATAATAACGCGAACCAGCCCCTCTACCATGGCGAGGTGAAAGGCTGGGTTAGTCGAGGCAACCGGTTCACGCTTTCTCGTACCAACGGAGGGTGCATGAAGCAACGAATCGGCCGATCGCCGGGGGAAGTATTTAGAAATAGGTAGTTGTTGGTCCTAGGGTGGACAGTTCTGCCGAAGGGGCAGAGAGGGGCGGTTGAGACCCCCGGTGACGCACAGGCGTCTGGCGCCCAACGCTGTCGAAATAAGGAGAGAATAGTAGTTTTTTTTGGTAGTATTGCGAGACACTCGGCGATTGGTTAGGTAGCACCTCCGTTGAGGCGGGAAAGCGTGCCGAAGTGTGATCGCGGGTCCGCTTCTGGTGGAGGAGACCGTGGCCTTCCCGTAGCCGATCGGTGGTCCGAGCAGGATTACCGTGAGCACGGAGGCGCGTGGCCGAGGTAGCCGGTCTTCCTGTCCCGAGGCCACCGAATCGTGAGCACGGGGAAGGTGCGGGGCGGTCAACCTCCACCCGAAGGGACGGACCGAGAATAGGCGACGCGAATAAAAGTAAAAAGAAAATTTTAAGCGATCCCAAAATGGCGCCCAACGCGGGGCCCGAGAAAATAGCGATCACAGTGGATACACACACACGCACGCACGCACACACATACATTTAGATTTTGTAATGAAACGTAAAGATCCAAAAGGGTTTTTGGATATCTCTTACTTATAGAATATATAGAATATCTCTTACTTATAAGAAATCATGAAAACTTTGACTGAACGAATTTAAATTCAAGAATTGTATCTTACTAATTTCATAAAATTTTCCATTTCTGATCTTCTACACTGTGACAAATGTAAGCAAAATCAGTGACTACCCACGTTGCAAAGTTTCTTTGTAAGCGTGGTTCTAAATTCACGTAAATATTGTCCTTTGGGGGAGCATCGGAAACAATCGCCTATCTACTCTTTGTGTCTCCGAAAATGTATTGTATTTCCCCGTCTATAAGACTCCTTACACATTCATATTCTCCTTTGTTGGGATAAAAGAATCGAGCTGGGTGAGAGAGGAACTTTTTGCCTGCGATCGTTCTTGATGCTGATGACATGCATACATACATTTGGATTTACATGTATATACAAAACATTCAGATATGAAAAATAACGCGATACACTTATTACCAAAGATCTCAATTATGTCGTGCTGGATCATTTGTCATGCATCATTTAATTTATTATCGTTATAACATAATAATATTTTATTGAAACTATCCAACTTTGATTCATTTTCATAGTTAATTGGGTGCGATGTTACATTTAATTTGCGTTAATTGTTACATTTAATTTGCGTAATGCACAAAAAAATTATAGTAACATAATATTTTAAATATAATATTTTTTTTTTACTCGAGACGTAATGTTTTTCCCTGGGCAGAGATATTTGCACCCGCACGTGGTATGTGTGTGTGTGTGTGTGTATATATGCGAGGATTGTGCATCTGACTGAAATACCACTCAACACAATGTCGACAACGCATTATATATTTTGTAATTTTCAAATCATTTAACTACAAATTATTATATTAAAAGAACATATCTTGTATGTTAATAGTATGTTAATACCTAATAGTTCTTTCACTTTATTCTTACAAAAGATTTGATTTACGAGCTACATACACACATACATATTTATTTATTTGGCGATAAAAGAATATTCTCACGGAATACATATGATATTTTTCAGCGGACCCTAGCGGACAGTAAAACTATAACGAATGTTTCTGTATTACCGACATTGTAAGGAGCCCCTTTCGACCCAGTATTTTGTAACGTCCCTGCACGTTTATGCTGCTATTACTCTGTCACCATACATTCGCTGCAAAAGACGAAATTACAACTAGGGAGCGCTTCGATCATTTCGGAGTTTGGCTCGGGGTATTGCTTCCCCTTAAGAAAGACATATATATATTTTTGTTATTTGAAGGGGGGTGATGTGGCGACCCCTAGGGAATTCGTGAACAGGTCCCTAGTCTGTCTAAGGTTGGCAAGACTACTTAAGCGTCGCCTACACACTTAGAGTCGCGCTTTCTTCCTGTAAACTTGAAAGAGAATAAAAAACGTTTTACCAGAAGTTAACCGTGCCCACAGACCTATAAAGATTTTCTATCACCAGCCACCCGCTCTCTACTTACTTTTTCTTCCTACACTTCCTTCCTTCACCTTCTTGCTAATCCTCAGTTAAGCACATGGTCGGTTATAAAGTGTACATATATATTTTCATTTTGTTAATATAATATAACCATGTCTTGGACGTAGTCTTTATTTAATTATCCAATCCACCTGGATAAGACTATTCGACACCCATAGAATACGGATGCGCCTTGATACGTATTCCATAGAACATCGAGCACGTGGAACCAGCCATACCTTCCGGACTCTTGAACAGTGGATACACAGTATTTCTTTATTATTATTTACTATTTCTTTTTTATTAACCGACTTCGAAAAGGAAGAGGTTACTCAATTCGACAGTGGGCGATGTCCCTTTTTTTTGTATGTCCGGGCACCATTCCTAGACAAATGGACCGATCGGGATGAAGCTTTTTCCATCCGGTGGGGTTTGGTCTCCCATTGGCCCCGTTCGCAAAAAAATTTCGATACCTCAATTGTTTACAAAGTTACTTATACTTTTGGACAGATGGACCAATCGGGATGAAATTTTTTTTAAGTGATAGGTGTTAGTTTCGCATTGATTTCATTCTCAACAAATTTTTCGATACTTTTATTGTTTACAAAATTATTGCAAAATTACTAATTGCTTGTATATCCGGGCAGTACTTCGATTGAAACCTTTTGCATCTTGTACGCACGGGTCTCCGATTGGTCTCATTCCCAATACATTTTTGGATAGCTCCAGTGTTAACGAAGTTATTGCAAAATTAGTACGAGGTGCGACATGGTCCCGATTGTTTATCGTATCTTTCGGAAGGAATGGGCCGATTTATCACAACGAAAACTATTCTACGTTGTCGTGGATGTTCCGTCTACGTAATAAAATTTTGCAGAAATGCTCGATTGTCGCTTTAATTATATTGTTATTGCATAATTATTTGTTTATTCGGCCATAGCTAAGCAATGAGACCACATATCGAAATAAATCTTTTTCCCTCTTGTCGCGGATGTTGTCTAGATAGTACTCTGTGTAATAATTTTTCAATTGTCGCTTTGTTATATTGTTATTAGATAACTATTACATTTGTTTATTCGGCCATAACTAAGGAACGGGATCACATATCGGAATGAATCTTTTTCCGTCCTGCCGCGGGTGTTCTCTAAATAGTAGCGTCCATAGTCATTTTCCATTTGTTACTATATTTGCATTGTTTGCTGAACAATTGTTTATTCGCACATTTCTAAGTAATCATTTTAATTTATAACCTAAAATTATTTTATGCTTTTTAGCGCTTTTTACGCTCCATTTTCGAAGTCGGTTTCTATTTTTTTTCAAAAAAGTTTTATTATTATACCAAAGAGTTCTTTGTCAACTGTTGTATTTGTTATTTTCTTATAAATATATTTATATAGTTGTTCTAACTGATTTCCTAGTTAATTAGAAGACCTGAAGCCCTATATATCTATTGTTACATCCACGTGATCAAGGTTTTTGGTGATATAGTCAGGCATAGTTACGATTTAAAGAAAGTAAGAAGAGACAGGTTTAAAATCTTCTTAGAAAATAGTAACTTGGCAAATAAGATGTTAGATAGTTTCAATAGCTTAAACGTTTTCAGGGAAGGGGAAAAGTGGAGTGTGTATATACCAACTTTTAAAATTTTCAAAGATTTTGAGCTGCAAGGGGTGTATGACGAGTATGTTAACGAGGAGGATATCTTGTCTTGGCTCGAGGCTCCACCTGGGTTGCATATGTCCTTGCCAAAGCCTATAAAAGTTGAAAGAATGAAGAGAGTGATTTATGTAGAGGCTATGACTGAAAACAAGGCCAACCATCAACTGGAGTCAGAGGCAAACGAGAAGTTTCTGGAAAATTCTGAGATACACACGGAGGTATATAAAATTAGGAGATTAGTAAACAGCAGTTCCTTCAAACTAAGATTTGACACGCTGGATGTTCCAGACAAAGTGGTGTTCTGGGGCGTCGCATTAAACTCAATATCCTTTATTGACAAACCTAAAAGATGTAACTATTGCCAACGATACGGCCACATAGACAAATTTTGCAAGAATGTGTGCGTTGAGAAACCAATATGTGGCAAATGTGGTAACGTGGGACATGCTAGCAAGGAGTGTGACACTAATGGTAATGCGGGACTAACTTACATTAACTGTGTCAGATTTAAAATGCAGGAGATGGATCATGTCATCTGAGACAGCAAGTTCCCTGTGTTCATTACTCAGAAGAATATAAAAATTGTTATGGCTAATTTTAATGTGGATGCCAAGAAAGCATCCAAGTTATTAGAAAACAACGGGGGCATCCTACCACATAGAGATAAGTCGTATGCGCAAGTTATAAGGACAAATTTCCAAAACTTAATCAAAATATCGAAGGATAAAAAAAAGAAGTCACAAGTTCAAGGGAGATAAGTTAATTTCGTAGAAAAGGGCTCCTAATCTT
Source organism: Odynerus spinipes (assembly GCA_032403825.1). Lineage (NCBI taxonomy): Eukaryota > Metazoa > Arthropoda > Insecta > Hymenoptera > Vespidae > Odynerus > Odynerus spinipes. Next base: position 9,196 of record JAIFRP010000235.1, read on the forward strand.
GAGACAAGAATTTCTGATATTAGAGGAAATGATAAGTATGTAAAACAGGATAATCCGAATTGGGTAATTTTCGGTAACACGAAAAGGAAACGGATAATATTAGATGAGTGTGTAAAGCGCGGATAAATATCAGGAAGTGTAGATCAGTTAATAAACGAAAAACTCTTCATTATCTCCACCCATTACTTGTGACAATATCGTTCTCTATTCTCTCACTGTTCGTTTCGCACTAATTTCTCATTCGCTCAATGTCTCAATCACACCTCACCTCACCACTCTTCTTCTTCTTCTTCTTATTCTCTGGCTGTGACGCGCATGCGCGGTCTTAAGCCATAACCAGGTTATGTTTTGATCTTATAAGTTTTGGTTGGCAGCAGTGGAAGAGGTTAGCGTCATGACGCTATTCGAAGCAAATTGGATTAATTAGTGGCAGGAGTTAAAGTTCTTTACAACTGAATAGACGAGCGCTTAAGGAATTCAATGAGAAGAGAGGCAATATTAGACGTAGGGTTCTTAAGGAAAAGGACTGAGTCAAGAGGAAAGGAGTGACCATATTTCATGTTTTCTTTTTAGGCTAGAACGCTGTTTGGAGTAGAGAGGGCATTTTCACAAAACGTGCTCCAAATCAGAAGGGATACCGCAGTTACAGAGGCTGTTGTTAGTAAGATTCTTTCTAAAAAGGCTAGCTGGAAGTGAGTAGTGATTAGACCTTAGTCTGTTTAAGGAGACAATATGGAAGCGGCTTGCTGAAAATTTATTGAACCAAGGTTTGGTATTACTTTTGAAGAATTGATTGAAATAGTAGGAACCTTTGTTGGCCCCAATATTTTTCAGAGAGGTGTAGAAGCGCTTGCGTGTAACCTCCGCATAATATGTCCCTAAATCTGTGTGGGGGAGAGGTGAGTTTAGAAGACGGCCTGAGGAACGTGCTTCGTTCGCAAGGGTGTCAGCCATTGAGTTGCCATGGATGCCTTTATGTCCCGGAATCCATTCGATCCTAATTCTTAATTGAGCTTGTGTAGCTAACCATAAATACTTTTTTATTTCCAGGATTAGATAATTACAAGGTTTGAGAGAGGGTGAGCCCAGAGAAAGAATAACGGCTTGAGAGTCTGAGAAAATGAGAGATGATTTGATTTTCATAGTGACTATAAGGCGGACCGAGAAAAGAATAGCCAGAGCTTCTAAGGAGAAAACAGTTGCAAAGGATGGAAGTTTAAACTTGAAGCATCTATTAAGAGAGGGAGAGTATATTGCCAGACCACCGTATGTGTAATTGTTAGTTTTAGAACCATCGGTGTAGAAAATTGTATTATTTTGAAAGGACAGGGAGAATAATTCTAGAAACTTGGCATAGTGATTACAGCAACGAGATATTTCTGTCCCTAGTTCAGTGCTGGCCTCAGCTTTGAAATGTATTATTTCGTGAGCGTAGAGGAATGGGGGAGGGGGGTCTGAATTGAAAACATATTTGAACTTGGTGGAAATTTCATTGAAAACGGCAATTAGAGGGCAGCAGGAGTTGAGGTTGTGTGAATTACGTCTACGAAGAAGGTAGTTTAGGTTGTACAGAAGGTCTATTAGAGGGTGACTGCTTGAGCTGTAGACTTTGGTGATAAATTTCCCCGCTAAGCATCTGAATCTAGACTTCAAGGACAATTCATTCGCCTCGGCGAGCATGACATTGATTGAAATGGAATTACGGTAACCTAAGCATAATCTTATGGCTCTATATTGAATTCTATTCAAAAGTGTGAATAATTTATGGTTGTTGATGGCGATGAGAAAGGAGTTGTAATCTAAAATACTTCGGACTAGAGCCTTGTAAATATTTAGAAGAATGGCTGGGTGGCTTCCCCACCAGGTACTTCTAAGGCACTTTATTACGTTTAGGGAGCGTACAGCTTTAGCAGATATGTAGTTGATGTGGGGGCCCCAGCTGAGCTTTTGATCCAGGATCATACCAAGGTACTTGACAGATGAGGAGGGATGGATGACAGAATCGAGGATCTTAACTGACACACCTACTAGGTTGCATCTTTTTCTAGTGAAAATTACCAGTTTAGTTTTAGTCGGAGATATTTCAAGGCCAATTTTCTGCAGGTAGGGAATAAGAGAGTCTATGCTGCTTTGGATTGAATTGATACATGCCTCTAAGGATTTATTACCGGAAAATATTGTTGTATCATCTGCGAATTGTGTCATAAGGGAATTGCCGTCTATATGTTTGTGTAGTTTCCTAGTGTAGATATTAAAGAGGAGCGGGCTGAGTATACAACCCTGCGGAACACCCAAGTGAGTGAGGAAGGGCCCGAACAATTTGCCTAAGAATTTGAAAAAAAGCTCACGGTTGGTCATGAGGTTAAAGATGAATGCCACGATTGACTCTGGGATACCAAGCTCGATCAGAAGTTGTAATAGAATGGAGGGGTCAACCATATCAAACGCTGCCCTTATGTCCAAAAAAAGACAGACGAAGAAACCATTGGAAGCAAAGACATTATAGATGTGAGAGGAAATGATGGGCAAACAGTCAGAACAAGATTTCCCTTTACGAAACCCGTACTGGCAGGGAGACAGCAGATTGTTATTTTCCAGGAAGTAGGTGAGTCTACTGCAGATCATTTTTTCGGTGATTTTTAGGAAACAGGAGGCAAGGGAGATAGGCCGGAATTTGTTAGGCTGGTCTTTTGGTAGTAAGATAACCGTAAACTTTTTCCAGTCTTCTGGGATTTTATGGCTATTGAGCAGATCGTTGACTATTGCGAGAAACCTATGGAGAAAATTGTCAGGAAGGATCTTGATTAGTTCGTAATTGAAGCCATCCAGGCCGGGAGAGGACTTACTTTTGGTCGAAGATATTGCGGTTTTAAGTTCCGGGAAAGAGATGGGTTCCATAAGGGAACGGACTGGAGAGTAGCTAGGTGGATAAGTGATGGAGAAAGGAGGACAACAAGACTGAGGGCATACAGAATCTATGAATTTAAAAACGTGAGCTTGTACGTGAGTGTTCTCTGCCTGTATGCAAGTTCTAGGGCTAAATCTGCTTTTGAATTTTTTAACTGTTTCCCATACATAGGATTGAGGTGAATTCCTGTTTAGGGACTCTGTGAATGCTATGAATTTCTTACACTTGATTTTCTTTAGTTCCCTTTTCGTAAAAGCGTTTATTTTTTGGTATTCAATGAAATTCTGCATGCTTGAGGAGGTTAGAAAGTTTTTTAAGGATGTTTTACGTTTGGCGACTAGATCATTACAACTATCGTCCCACCAAGGAGCTGGAACAGGAAAAGGGCGAGCGTTTCCAAAGGGCCTCAAAGGTTGAGGAGGGAGGGAGTTAGAGAGTGCTCTATTTAGAGAGGCAACAAGATTTTTATAACTATTAACAGGATCGTTGCAAGAATCAGCGGAACAGTTAGTGAGGTCAGTATCCTTAAGATGGGAGACAAACTTTTTGTTATCTAACTTACTGAGATTGAGTTTTCTAGATCCCGGAAGATATATAGGAGAAGGTTGCATTTGTACTGTGGTGATGACCGTTAGATGATCGCTGGAGAGGGAGTCATCAAAGGTGTACCACCTGGAGTATGAAAGGAGCGAAGCGGAGATGAGGGAAATGTCAATGGCAGAGTGGGAAACTATTCACAAATGTCCTTGCTCCAGAATTGAGGATAGTGAGATCGGAGTTGATGATGGCTGGGAGAAGTAGGTCTCCGTTCGGGCAATTGTAATGAGATCCCCAGGCTACATTGTGGCAGTTGAAGTCACCGCCAACATAAATAGAGGAAAAATTGGATAGAGAGTTAAAGAAGGAGCACCATTGGGAGGAGTTGATACAGGCAGTTGGAGGACGGTAAATAGCAATTACGAGGAGATTTGAAGATTGGAAATAAAGGATGACTGTTAATGTTTCTAGCTGATTGATGTCTGGAAGGATATACTTTTCAATACTAAACTTGATGTTTTTCTTTATGCAGATACAGATACCGCCCCCAGCTTGTGAGGTGCGGTCTTTACGAATAATATTGAAATTTTTTAGAGTGAAGGCGCTACCGGCTTTGAGCCAAGATTCAATAAGGATTAAAACGTCGTATTCGTGGCAAATGTTAGTTAGTTGATCTTTTTTATTGTAAATAGAATGGCAGTTCCATTGGAAAATCTTAATTTGTCTGGAATCCATTAAGCAGTGCTAGGGGAAAGTGAAGGCGAGTGAGAAGAGGAAGCTTGTGCAGACTGAGAGACTGAGTCAGGTGAGGATAAGGAAGGGTTAGGAGGAGCATTGTTTAGATTGAGGTTTGGAAATAGATTGGGGAGATGGACAGAAATATATTGAAATGATCTTAAACATTCACTTAAGCAGCACATAATTTCTTTTAGAGAGGGAGGGTGAGGATTACCCCCGCTGTTGGACAAACCAACCCCATTGCTGGAAGGAGAGGGAACTCTGCCGTCGGGTGCAGCCCAGATTTCTGGGTATAGCAACTGAAAGGTTAGAGGGATGTTTGGCCTGAGAGCTTTTGGAAGGTCTACGAGTTATTGAAGAATATGTTACATCAGAGGTCGGACTAGCGAAAAGATTGTCGGGGGTTGGAGAATCATTGAGCGAAGGGAAGTCTGAAAAATTAAGGTGAGCACCTTTCTTCTTTGCTACCCTGTGCCTAATTAGTTCGGTCATAAATCATGAGTTGTTTTTTACCGCAAGGCTGTGGATTAGGGCTTGCGTGGATCGAGAAGGGCAGTCTTTGGATGTTGAAATGTGAGAGCCATGGCAGTTTACACATTTAGGTGAGGAATTATGATCAGGGCAGTCAATAACTTTTGAGTGACCCGAATTGCCACAGTGGGCGCAGCGAGCTGTACTTTTGCAAATCTTGCTTACATGTCCAAATCTCAAACAGTTGTAGCATTGCCTGACCTGCGGCACGTATTCCTCCACTGCGTATTTAACTTTGTATATTGCAATATGTGAAGGACGGGTTTGTCCACTAAAGGTAAGGAGTATGGTACGGGTAGGAATACGGATGGTTTCCCCGTTTTCATTGCTGGATTTCCTAGAAAATCTCTTTGCTTCCAGGATTTTATATTTAGATTCAGCGTGTGCGGAAATTTCGTTTTCATAGAGATCCAAAGGTACTCCTTTAACAATGTCAAGCCTTGTTGCGTATTGTTTTGGAATGAAGGCAGAGAGATTTTTTCCAGGGAGAATCGGATCTTTTACCAACTTGTTAGCTTTGGCCGCGCTGTTTAGTGTAACTGTAACTTTTGCCCTTCCAGACTGTTTGATGTCCACTATATCATTGCGATAAGAGTGGATCAACAATTTTCCAATGATAACATCCTGAATTCTAGAGTTTTCAGTAGTAACGGCTGGCTGAATAATGACACTGAATGGCCCGGAATGGAAACTCTCGTAAGTAAAAACTGTGCGAGGGGCGAGTTTCAATGGCTCTTCAACGTTATCGCGTGACATACTAATTATTTTCTTTTTAGAATTTGCATTTGAATTTAGATGTATATCAATGATTGGTCTCTTTTTGTTTGAGGATAGCTGAGATTCTGAGATAGAAGGAGAGGGATCATCGACCATCATTATATTATTGGCGGGGTCTTTTTTCCCTTTGTTCGGGGGAACAGAGGGTTCGGAAGAGTTTTCCATATTATTATTGCCGCCCGACGGGCGGTTTTCAATTAATTTCCCAGGATTTGAAAGAAAAGAGAAGATCTTTGCCTTTGTAGGAAAATTATTAAGAGCGATAATAATATAGCACTACACTAAAAAAAAGAAGAAATGTAGTTAATAAAATAATGTTTTTAAATCACCACTTGACCATAACTCCCACTATACATTCACAAAGAATAGACACAAAGGGAACAATAGAATCCTTTGTAAGACGTGTCACACCGTTCAAACACGTTCAAACACGTCCTCTCACGTTCGCGGTTAGCGCGCAAGTCCCACCTCACCACTCCTATCCATACATCCCACTCCAGGCTTCTCGCTCGCGCTCATTTTCTTTCTCTCTCTCACACACTCATCATATAACAAGTGTGTATATGACAGTAGGAATATGATAGCGAATTGCCCCAAAAAGACTGGTTCAATTTTTAGGGCGGATGGTGAAGTAGTTAATAGTATTGAAGATGAGGATTTGGGCATGCAAATTGTAATTCATGTGTGTTCGGGAAAGTGCCATTAAAACCCGTTAGATGGCGGCACTTCCTGGGCACTGTGGCGACCCTGGACAAGCGAAGCTTTAAGAATTCCCGCTAGGAGGAGCAAAGGCCCCTAGGGAAAAAGTTGCGGCTCGGAAGAGAGGAGAGAGAAGAAAAAAAGGAATCGTGCTTCTTCCGGGTTCTCGGTTCGTTCTGCGTTTCACGCGGGATTAGACGTAGAGATAAAACAACGTTTAATTAAGAGTAATAATAAAAGGATATTCTAATGATTATTTTATTGTGGTGACCAGCGCATAATATAATAATAACCATATTCCGATATAAAGAACTTGCGCAGTTGCCACAACTGGTGACCCCGACGTGATCCCGGTGGAACACAAAGGAGATCAAAAATGCCTCTTACGCATTCGCCAGGTAAGGCAGGAACATCGACAGATCCTCCTTCAGAGGGGAATTTTAAGGAAGAATCCAACAAAAATACCGATGAATTACGGATAAATGCCGCATCCGTGGTCAAGCTACCACCCTTTTGGAAGGAAAATCCGTCATTGTGGTTTGTGCAAGTGGAATCAGCATTCGCAATACACAGAATTACTTCTGATGATACTAAGTTCAGGTATGTAGTGCTCAACTTAGACCCAACTGCTCTACCTTTGGTATCAGATATAGTATCTCGGCCTCCTGAAGGAAAAAAATATGAAGCCCTTAAGGCGAGATTGATAGGTGCGTTTGACGAAACCACTGAGTCAAAGCTAAGGAAGCTGCTGCGAGGTCATGAAATAGGGGATGAGAAACCATCCGTTTTCCTCCAGCGTTTAAAAAATCTTGCAGGAGGTTATTGCAACGATGTTATATATTAAGAACATTGTTTCTTGAGCAACTACCAGAGAGCATACGGACAGTTCTAGCTATTAGTGAAGTAGCGGATTTAAGCAAACTAGCTCTCCAAGCAGATAAGATTGCAGATATCGCTAAGTCTTCTATATCTGCGGTTGAACATACAGGGTCGATAACAATGACTACCACTGATGAGCGAATCGAGAAGCTGACTAAGATGGTCCAGGCATTATCCAGAAGACAGCAAAGTCAAACAAGAAACTTTGAAAGACGTTCACGTTCTAAAACTAGAAGTCAATACGTTAGGAATAGATCTAAGTCTCGAGAAAACTACAACGCTACTACTAATGGAATCTGTTATTACCATAATAGGTTTGCAGATAAGGCGTGGCAATGCAAACAGCCCTGCGCCTGGAAGAAAACACCCAACGTTTTGGAAAACTAATGACACCGTCACACGAACGGGCGTGTGGAGACGGAGCTAACAGAAACCGCCTGGTAATAACTGATCGGAGAACAGGCATGCGTTTCTTAATAGATACCGGAGCTGATATCTCAGTTCTTCCAATATCTGCAGTAAAAATCATAGGTGCTATGTCAGAATCAAGTCTGTATGCAGCTAATGGTACTCCGATACGCACTTATGGAGAAAAGCGTATCGCTGTAGACTTAGGATTACGCAGGTGTTTTGAATGGGTATTCTTCGTAGCAGACGTAACTATGGCCATTTTGGGTGCAGATTTTCTAAAACACTATAAACTACTAGTAGACTTGGCCAACCGCAAATTGCGTGATGAGCAAACTAACCTATACTCACCTGGAAAAATTGATAGATCAAACGTTCTTACAGTGACAGCCATTGATATTGCATCAAGATTTCACTGTATGCTACAAAATTTTACAGACTTAACCAAGTCTTTTTCCAGGAAAGAGGGAATTCATAACGTCCAACATCATATTATCACAAGAGGAGTACCTGTTGCCGAGAAAGCACGCCGTCTTCCACCAAATAAATGCAAAGCAGCAAAAGAGCTAATTCAACAGATGATTCGAGATGGAATATGTCAGCCGTCATCCAGTAGCTGGGCATCACCAATTCATTTGGTTCCAACAGCTTCAGGAGAATGGAGATTATGTGGTGATTACCGAAAACTAAACGCACAAACGGTACCAGATCGTTATCCTGTGCCTCATATTCACGACATCGCATACTCCTTGCAAGGATCCAAAACATTTAGCAAACTTGATCTCAAACGAGCCTTCCACCAAGTTCCTCTGGCACCAGAAGATAGGCACAAATCAGCAATCATTACTCCTTTTGGACTTTATGAATTTAATGTAATGACCTTTGGTCTCTGCAATGCGGCTCAATCTTTCCAAAGGCTGATCGACACAGTTCTGCGTGGACTAGATTTTTGTCAGGCATATATTGATGACATAATCATTGCCTCTCCAGATGAGCATACGCATGAACAGCACTTAAAAACTGTGCTAGAGAGACTACGTAAGTTTGGCCTATCACTCAATTTTTCAAAATGTATCTTTGGTGTGAAAGAAGTAAACTATTTGGGTTATACTATCAATGAAGAAGGCGTAAAACCGCCAAGGGATAGAATAGAAGCTATTAATAGCTACCCTAAACCAAAGACTGTATCAGAGCTACGACGATTCCTAGGCCTGATTAATTTTTATCGACGTTTTATTAAAGATGCTGCGCATGTTCAAGCACCATTGTTTGCTTACCTGCAAGGCTCAAAAAGAAAAGACAAGCGTGAGATACAATGGAATCCAGAAGCCAACGAAGCTTTCGCATCCTGCAAGGCACAACTAGCAAATGCCTGTTTGTTAGTGCATCCTCTCTCCAATGCAACGTTGACCTTGCATACAGATGCATCAGATACATGCATGGGAGCCGTGCTACAACAGTATCAAAATGGTACTTGGAAGCCATTAGGATTCTTTTCTAAAAAGTTGAGTGATACCCAAAAGCGTTATAGTACTTATGACAGAGAACTGTTAGCAATATATAGTGGACTTAAGTACTTTAAACATTTAGTTGAAGGCCAAAGATTAATTGTAAAGACTGACCACAAACCATTAACGTATGCATTTTGCCAAAAGTCTGATAAAGCATCACCAAGGCAGTCAAGGCAATTGGACTTTATCGGACAATTTACGACTGATATAGTATATGTGATGGGTGATAAAAACATTGTAGCAGACGCATTTTCGCGCGTTCAAACTATAGATTTTCCAGTTATTGTCTCTACAGAAGACATTGCACAAGCTCAAGAAGAAGATGAGGAATTGAAAGAACTTATGAATCCTAATACCTCATCTCTACAACTTAAGAAGCTTAATTTAGGAAATAGCAATACTGCTCTATACTGTGATATTTCTGGGAACGATGTACGACCATATGTACCTGCTAGCCTAAGGCATAGAATATTGAACACAGTACATAATTTGGCACATCCTGGAGAGAAGACAACAAAAAAACTACTCAGTAGGAAATTTGTCTGGCCTAACATGCGATCAGATGTAACCATGTGGGTATGATCTTGTCTACCCTGTCAAAGAAACAAAATATTTCGGCATGTTAAAACAACACCAGAGAAAATAGCAATGCCAGACGAACGTTTTTCCCATATACATATGGATATTATTGGTCCATTACGTTTATGCAGAACTTTCAAATATTGCCTTACCATTATTGACAGATATACACGATGGCCTGAGGCAATACCAATTCCTGAAACTTCAGCTGAAACTATTGTTAATGCATTCTATTCTACTTGGGTTGCTAGATTTAGAGCACCAGTGCAAATAACTACTGACAGAGGTTCACAATTTGAATCGCAAATATTCAAAGCGTTAGCTAATTTAATTGGAGCAAAAAGGATTACTACAACAACTTACCATCCTGCTTCCAACGGAATGATAGAGAGATGGCACAGAACTCTCAAAACAGCTATTAGATGTCATACCTCATCAGACTGGGTTTATACCTTACCTTCAGTATTACTTGGTTTAAGAACTAGTATTAAAGATGACATTGAAGCTTCAGTAGCTGAATTGGTCTACGGCACCACCTTAAGACTACCAGGTGAGTTCCTTATGGATATTACTCCTACTAATCAACCACGTATATTTGTAGAGAAACTTCGCGCAACAATGAGAGAAGTTAGACCAACTCCGGCAGGCCACCACCAAAAGAGTAAAACATTTGTTTATGAGCCACTTCATACTTGTACACACGTATTCATCCGTGTGGACTCTCTAAGAAAACCTTTGGAGCCTCCGTATAAGGGTCCTTATCCAGTTCTGGAACGCATCAATGAGAAAGTATATAAGGTTAAAATAAAAGGAAACCCACAAATAGTCTCTGTTGAAAGACTGAAACCAGCATTCCTGGAGCGGACGCCTACGTTGGAGGAAAATGTATCGGAAGTACAACCACCGACACGTACCTATTCAATTAAGAAAGTTAAATTCGCGGTTTAATCTAGTAAACCACTCCGGGGAGAGTATTGTGGCGACCCTGGACAAGCGAAGCTTTAAGAATTCCCGCTAGGAGGAGCAAAAGCCCCTAGGGAAAAAGGTGCGGCTCGGAAGAGAGGAGAGAGAAGAAAAAAAGGAATCGTGCTTCTTCCGGGTTCTCGGTTCGTTCTGCGTTTCACGCGGGATTAGACGTAGAGATAAAACAACGTGTAATTAAGAGTAATAATAAAAGAATATTCTAATTATTATTTTATTGTGGTGACCAGCGCATAATATAATAATAACCATATTCCAATATAAAGAACTTGCGCAGTTGCCACAGCACATGTGGGTTGGTCACCTGGAGGCAGGCAACTCCCACGCTACAAGTGACGCGAACGAGAACTAGACGTATCGGTAAAGGCGGAGCATTGACTAAGCTTCTTTGTCGGTAAGGCAGGACAGGTCTAGCCAGGTTAAGTTCGCGTTGCACGATAGAAATAGCACTTGTTCTAATAACGGGAGTTTATTTCTAACGTATCATAAAAATACGTTGTACAAAGTATAACAAATTGAACATTTGGGTACATACTAGATGGAACGAAGGCAACTTAGACTCTTCCGGACCACGCGTAGTAACAATGACTAAGCACGACGTACGAATTGCACAACAACTAAAATGAACAATACTGGTCGCGCGCAAGATTAATACAAAATACTTTTAGTAAATCGAAATAACAGGCGTATGAATTCACACGCGGTTTACTTATCACGTGGGCGTAGGAACAAAGAGGCGCGTCGCGAGACTTAGAGAACGCGTGTGCACTCGGAAACGGTTCAGCGAAGAAGAAAGAACTCATCGAGGCAACGGACGGAAATCCGTCGGAAAAGCGCGGGATACCGCGATTGTCACGTTTTCCCTAAAATAGTGGCGGAAGTAGATGACGCAATCGCCACACACAATCTCGAAAAGCACAATCACGGCCCGTCACGCTCACGCGCAAGCGTGTGCCGGTCGATGACAACGAATCAGAGGCCGAGGACGGGTCACGTGGTCTCGCGCACAACCGACGCATTCTCTGACTTCAAAACCGGGGCCTCTCGTCAGCTCGCGCTTTTGTGTCGTACCTGGTGATTTATCTGTGTTTGTGCGCCACGATCTCTGACAATTAATATAATTAAAAGGGTTTTTCTCACGCCTGCTCACACAACACCGTTTCTCCGATTATCAATAATATATTGTGAGGGAGATTTCAAGTAACCTCTCTAACATTCCTCTTGATCAAAGGTAAGGAAAACCAACAACATCACATCAAATGTTAACTAGTCAACATAACCTGTGTTCTATATAAAAATAAACTCAACAACCTTGAGTCACCAGGCGTCTTTCTCATTTAAATTTAACAAACTTCTCAACAATGTGTCAAAGTTAGATCTTAGACCTGAAATTATAGCTAATACTATCAGGAACACTATCGTTGAATCATTAATGTTATCTAATGAAGAAGAAAAACTTGATGGAATAGATGTAAATCTACTGAGTAATGATATCACAGTTAATGTTAGTAACAGCATCCAGGAAAGTAATGAAGTAATTGCTGTCCCATTGGACGTCAATTTGAATATTAACTCAGGATACGACTTACAGTAATGAATTGCAATTGTTTGCAACGGAACTGCCAATCCATTTCAAATAAGAAACATCTACTAACAGCCATAATTAACACATATAAAGGTGATATATTTTGCTTGGTGGAAACTTTCCTCCAGGTAGGCCACAATTTTAAGTTGACTAATCGCAATATTGTTTCTGTTGAAAGACATAATAGATTGGGAGGTGGTGTAGCTGTAATTATGAACAAAAAAATTAAATACGTACTATTGAATAACCAGTACAATAATTTCATAGATCTATGTAATATTAACCACTTGCGGTGCAAAGAAATTCACGGTTGCGCGTGCCAGAACAGTTTAATACAAATCACTTCGGGGCGCGTTCAGGCAGCGTTCGGGAGGTTCCAGAAGAGAATATAAATACGCAT
>JAIFRP010000235.1:26234-42795 GCA_032403825.1 Odynerus spinipes
ATATATACAGTGGGTAAAAAAAGTATTCGTATACCCCCTTTTTTGGCAATAACTTTCTACAGACAAATTATATACAGGGTGATTCACGACAAACAGAACACCTAAATATCTCAGTTGGATTTAAAGATACGAAATATGGATATATCAGGATCAGAATGGTTTCGAAGGACCTACATTGCCATCGTAATATTTTTTTTTCGAGGTCAGTTTTTCAGTGTTTTTGAAGGTCACGAAGGTTTTTTTTAAATGGGATTGCATAATTTTTTTCATTGCATATTGTAGCCGACATCTAAACGAGGTCAACAATGTAGCACAAAATGACCTTGAAATGACCTTGGACCCAGGAATACGAAATAAATCGAATTCAACGTGTGAGGTTTATTTACTTTATTTCTGTTACGATAAATGTTCGAAATTATTTCCTTCAGCCTCGATACATCTATTTAAGCGTGAAATAACAGAATTTAGTGCTGCGGAATTCATTTCTAAAGGAATGGACGCACAAGCCCTAGTAATTCTTTCTTTCATATTCTCTGGAGTGGTAGGTCGTTCATGATAAACATCCGGGCCGGACATCCATCATGTTGATACCACATTCCTTGTCGAATGTCCAATTTTACATTTTCCAAAAGAATCGGTAACGATTCTCGTAAAAATGTGGTGTATTTCTCTGCATTTAATGTGCCGCTGATAAAGTGAGGCCCAATTATTTGGTTATTTAAAATTCCACACCAAACATTGACAGACCATGGTCTTTGTTTGTCAATTGTCCGTAACCACCGCGGATTTTCAACAGACCAATAGTGCATATTTCTTAAATTTATCCGCCCATGATTCGTAAACGAAGCTTCATCGGTAAATAATACTTTATTAAAAAATGCACTGTTGTCTGTCAATTGCCTCAGTCCCCACTGGCAAAAGTTTACACGATTTTCAAAATCTCTACCATGAAGTTCTTGGTGAAGCGATAGGTGAAAGGGGTGAAATTTTTCTGCCTGCAGTATTCTCACTACACTCGATTGGCTGATACCACTTCCTCGTGCGATTTGCCTGGTACTAGTATTAGGATTTTCATTTACGGCAGCCAGAACATTAATTGTGGTAGTTTCATTTGTCACACTTTTCACCTTCGTTTGTTTTTTATCGTCAACGCTACCGGTTTCACGGAATTTTTTTATCAAATTGTGGTAAACAGAAACTGATGGACAATTACGATTAGGAAATCGGTCCTTGTACAGCCGCACTGCTTCTCTTAAACACTGTCGACTTTCTCCATAAACGAAAATCATATCGATCTTATCTTCCTTTGAGTAACGCATTGTGGTATGATCATCGATCAACTGATGGATTAGAAATCTTAGAAATCTTAGTTGGTAAACACGATTGTGTGTAGACGTACAGATGACATAAATCTCATTCTGTGTGTCATAAATCTCATTCTGTCATCACCAAATCTGTTACTGTGTTGTGTACATTTAAATTTATCGAGGCTGAAGGAAATAATTTCGAACATTTATCGTAACAGAAATAAAGTAAATAAACCTCACACGTTGAATTCGATTTATTTCGTATTCCTGGGTCCAAAGTCATTTCAAGGTCATTTTGTGCTACATTGTTGACCTCGTTTAGATGTCGGCTACAATATGCAATGAAAAAAATTATGCAATCCCATTTAAAAAAAACCTTCGTGACCTTCAAAAACACTGAAAAACTGGCCTCGAAAAAAAAATATTACGATGGCAATGTAGGTCCTTCGAAACCATTCTAATCCTGGTCTATCCATATTTCATATCTTTAAATCCAACTGAGATATTTAGGTGTTCTGTTTGTCGTGAATCACCCTGTATTGCCAAAAACTATTCTCCTTAATAGCGTACTATCTACAGATATAATGTGCAGTTTACAAATTTTGTATAATGTGTAAGACACAATTTATACATGAAACACGAGAATTTGAAAGTCAAAAAAGTATTCGTACACATGATTCTACTGCTAAATCGTTGTAAGAAACGCACATATCGTCGTGATACCGGTCAAAACATAAATAAGTACACCGGCAGTCAATAATAGCTCACCAGTCGATTTGCCGCCGAGAGGAGAAGGTTCCCTCTCCATGTCGCCTGATTTTCCATATCCGTATAAAGAAACATACGATTGTGTACCGACAATTTTTTTATGTGTCCAAGGTGCGACACATCTTCGCAGGCACACAGACGAGCAGGCGACTGTTTCGACTGCTCAAACAAACGTGACTCTCATTTGGTCATCTTTGCGATGATCCAGCGTGGTAAAAGATCAATATTAATGTGAATTGAGAGCCACTTTTAGTTTATCCATGTAACTTCTTAGTTGTATCGCACCTTCTCATGCACGCACACAGCTGAATCAGTAATTTTGACGCTACACATAATACGATCGTCTTTCTTTCTGTATCCACGTCTCTTTCTAATTTTGATCGGTGACAAGCGAAAAGACACACACGTTTAAATAATTTATGCTTTCTAGAACGAAATATTATGTTTAAAATATGAGAATGAAACAGAAAGATAGCACATCAAAATATTATACATGTAATATCGATAGTTAAATAAATGTAATGTAATAGTGGCCCTTAAAAAGGCTATTTTTTACGACTTACTTATGAGAAATACTTATTTTATTATTAACGCGTTGCCGCACACTTTTAATTTGACGATCGTGCTCAGAAACACATTTTTTTCAATTGTTTTGTGACTGCGCCAGTTTGAAGTTCACGCTGCAAAAACTCTCGACGGTTATAGCCGTCATGTGCCAACATATCGCCAAAAATCGGACGGCTATAGTCGTCATTTGCAGCAACGTGTTAATTAAAATGATATAGTCTTTATCAATTAATCATGATTATTAATTTGTTCATCCTCCTCCGTACGGAAATTTAATGGTCCTAGAAAGAATTGTATTGCGTGTAGCGTCAAAATTACTGATTCAGCTGTGTGCGTGCATGAGAAGGTTCGATACAACTAAGAAGTTACATGGATAAACTAAAAGTGGCTCTCAATTCATATTAATATTGATCTTTTACCATGCTGGATCATCGCAAAGATGACCAAATGAGAATCATGTTTGTTCCAGCAGTCGAAACAGTCGCCTACTCGTCCGTGTGCCTCCGAAGATGTGTCGCACCTTGAACACATACAAAAATTGTCGGTACACAATCGTATGTTTCTTTATACGGACATGGAAAATCAGGCGACATGGAAAGGGAACCTTCTCCTCTTGGCGGCAAATCGACTGGTGAGCTATTATTGACTGCCGGTGTACTTGTTTACATAGAAGTCTTAGTCCTCTCATAGTGGCAATATGTCGTTGAACTTCATAAAGAAATCACGACATGAAGAAAAGTGAAATATCCGTGTCTGTGCGTGATCGCGTTATTTGTCTGTGGGAACGTGGGGAAAGCTATCGAAAAATTGGGAAAACTTTAAATTTACCATTTACAACAGTACAGTATATTGTTACAAAATATAAGACAACTAAAACTACTGAAAATATGCCTCGATCAGGTCGACCGAAGATATTATCACTTAGAGAGCGTCGTAGTGTTATCAAAGAAGTCACAAAACATCCTTTTACAAGTGCTAGAACATTATCCAACGATATCGCGTCAACATCAGGGAAGAATGTATGTCCTCAAACCGTAAGAAATATTTTGCATTCAGTTGGAATATATGGTAGAAGTGCGAGGAAGAAACCATTCATAAATAATAGAAATAGGGAAAAGCGGCTGGGCTTTGCTAAAACTTATGTAAATAAACCAATAGAATTTTGGAAACGCCTTATTTTCTCTGACGAGAGTAAATTTAACCTTATAAACTCAGATGGGAAAAAATTCGTTTGGAGAAACCCAATACTGAGCTTCAAACCAAAAATCTTAGGGTAACTGTCAAACACGGCGGCGGAAGTGCTATGGTATGGGGCTGCATGGCATACAGTGGTGTAGGTAATATGGCATTTATCGAGGACACAATGAATGCCGAGAAATATATCGGGGTGTTGTGGAACAATTTCGAAGAAAGTGCAATTAAATTGGAGCTGTATGGCACTTATTACTTTCAACAAGATAATGACCCCAAGCACACCGCTAAAAAAACAAGAGAATGGTTGTTGTATAACGTTCCGAAACAATTAGTTACACTACCACAATCCCCCGTCATTAATCTGATAGAAAATTTATGGCACATATTGGATATAGAAATAAGGAAAAGACAAATAAATAATAAAAATCATTTACGACGAGTACTTCTGGAAGAATGGGCAAAAATAGGAAAGAAAATAACCCAGAAACTGGTCGACTCCGTGCCAAGAAGGCTACAAGCCATTATTAATGCTAAAGGGATGCATACGAAATATTAATGTAAGCTCAATTTAAAAAATTATGAGCTTTCTATTATAATTGCAAGTGTACGAATACTTTTTTGATTTTCAAATTCTCGCGTTTATTGTATACATTGTGTCTTACACATTATACAAAATTTGTAAACTGCACATTATATCTGTAGATAATAGACTATTAAGGGGAATAGTTTTTGGCAATATATAATTTGTTTGTAGAAAGTTATTGCCAAAAAAGGGGGTGTACGAATACTTTCTTTACCCACTGTATATTGTGACGTAATAGAATATATAAATCTCCGTGACGCGTTAAGATCGCGAAGAAACCCGGAATCCATAAGATTCCGGTCAGCCTTGGAATTCCGCGCATTCCATAGAGAGACAGAAAAAATCGAACGACCGCGGCGAAGGTGAGAGTTTACCGGGAGGGGGTCGCCAGAGGTGACACCGTCATCGACGGCCAATCAGCTTGAGCGTCGATGGCGGGAGAAACATCTAAATTTAGAATAATTTAGCGTATAAAAACTCCGTGCGCGCTTAATAAGGTATACTCGAGAAATCCTCCACGAAAAGAGAGCACGAACGGCAACTCTTCCGTGAATTATTACCAATGCTTTAATTTGCTTCGGAAATAACCTTGATACATACGAAACGTCACAGGTCCTTCGAAATATCGCAATTAGTTATTTAAATCGATTCCTTACATTTAGTCTAGTTAAGTAAGAATTTAGATTAGTCATCGGGATAGCCTTTTTAAAATCAAAACATTCTGAAATAAGAGCGAGCACGAGGCTTCTCGAGCGACCGCGGAAATCACCGTACATTTTTCAAAACCAAGTTCCTTTTTTTTACGTGGGGGAAACCTTCAAAAGGCCCTCTGGGCCTGCCTAATTAACGGCAGAACCCAGGGGAGTGTGAGATTTTTACTCACTAAAACCTCCACGGTGGCCATCCTCCCGCGCATTGAGGGCTCCGGGAACCTCGTAGAGACACTTCCGGTGCCCTCCTCACGCACGTCTGGGAGGAATCGAGCTCATCACACCTCGGGGGGAGAAAGGCTCTCCCCCAGCAGTACCTAAAAAGGGCGGGCAGTCTGGCCACAGAACTGTCCGCGAACGACCCTTGAACCGGCTGGTCCAAATGGGAAGGGGGGACGGCGATGCAGTATGACTTACGCTGGCCGCCCCCCTCGCCGTCATCCTGTGGAAACAGGGTTGGCATAACGCCCGGCCCTCTTCCGACTTTTCTCGTCGGCCTCCTTCTGCAGCATGACTTGCTCGCATAAAGAGGCCACGGCGTCCCATTTGCTCTCGCTGTCGACCATGGCCTGAATCACGGTCGACAGCGAGAGATCATACCCGACGGCGCCGCGAAGGACACGGCGCTCCTCTTCGAACGCAACACACTCCTCCGGAGTGTGCTGCGCCGTGTCCTCCGCGACACCACAATGGTGGCACCGGGTGGTCGGCTCCCTCCCCATAATGTGCAGATACTTTTCGAAGTACCCATGCCCGGAAAGCACCTGCGTCAGCCGGCAGGTGAGTCCTCCGCGCCTGCGCGTCACCCACGCGTCGAGGCACGGCGGGATCCCCGACAACACGCACGCCGCACTCGTGGGAGATGGCCCTGAATTGTCGGGCGACCCTGATGGCGACCCGCCGGACAACACGGCACAGCGCCGGGCTGCCGCGCCGGGAGGCCATCACGTCGTACGCTCAAATCGGTGATCCATAGAGGATCACTGATTAGACTACTTCCACGTAGAGACGCCGCACCCGCCCGCCAGGGTCACCGAGGTTCGGAAGAAGACGGCATAGCGCCGCCGCCGCTCTCTCAACCGTCGGCGCCAAGGCGTCGAGGTGCGCCTTGAAGCGCCATCCGCTGTCGAGGAGAAGGCTCAGATATTTCATTCGGGACCCGACCGCGGCAGGGACGTCACCTACCCTGAGGTGGGTTTGGGGTGGTCTCCGCCGAGGCGTATGAAACCATAGCGCATTGGTTTTGCGAGGAGCCACCTCCAAATTCAGAGCCTCAATCCTGCCGACCACCAGTGCCACCCCGACCTCGGTGAGGTTCCTGGTGCTTCTGCGGAGGGAGACACCGCGGGCCGTCCAAGCTTCTGGAGAAGCACCGACCTAGCCTCCTTCCACTCTGGGGGGAAGCTAACGGTCCTCAAGCAGTTGTCGAACAACTGCCGAAGACCGGCGCCGAGGATGTTCATCGCCAAGACCCACGCGCGGCTAGGTGCTTCGTCAGGGCCCGGGGCGGTATTCCGCGCCCCGAGACGCCTGACGGCCACGCCCAGCTACTCCGGAGTGACCCCAATTCACCGGACCAGATGGTCGGGTCCGGTGGCACCGCGGGGCGTGGCGGCTCTTCCCCTGCAGGGAAAAGAACGGAGACCACGTCCCGCAGGAAGCAGGGGTCGAGGACCTCAGTGAGTGGAGGCATCCGCGGACGGATTTTGCGCCGTACGATTTAGTACGAACGCTCCCACATGTCCTACTCCAGCGTCCGGAGGAGCTCGTCTCAAGCCTGAGTCTTGGCTCTCCTGATGGCTGTAGCGATGGCTTCCCGCGTTTGCCGGTAGCCCTCGTAAAGCACTGCCTCTCTCGCCGAGTCCTGCCGACGCCTCCGGCGAGTCCTCGCTACCTGGCGGCGTGCAATTGTGCAATCTTTGCGCAATTGCGCGATTGCGCCGGACCACCAGTTTATGTAAGTTGTATGGTCGAGGCGGATCGCTCCGCAACGACGCGCCGTACCTCGAGCTTTCAAGTGCACATACCGACTCTAACTTAAACTGAAGATGTTCGAAATTATCTACTTTTCAACGTCGAAAAGGAAGATCTTGCGACCTTCCTCCCACTACCCCCTCGAGACCAACCCATTCCGGGAGCACCTTCACTCCATATGAGCGTTGGTGGGGCTTGTGTCCCGGCCCGAGGTACCAGTGTTAGGGGACTGGTCGCCCGTCGAATCCAAGTGGGAACTTTGCCCCTGTACATCGGTCTCTAGCCTCTGTGTTGTTCCATCATCGTTCGATTGTCGATTGAGGATCTTTCGAGCCAATTACTTGAACGTTTCAAATAGCTCCTTACTTACAAGTTCCCTTGGCGTGATCAGGTCTTGGAGACCGATCTCGAGGGACTTGTCTCTAAGGTCACTTCTCGAGTTCGTATAAGTCTCACAGTGGAAGAGGAGGTGACCGAAGGTCTGTTCCTCTCCACATTGGCATAACTCATTTTCGACTATAAGTTGAACGCCCTTAGCTTCGCACGGAAGTTTCCGTGTCCACTAAGGAACTGAACCACGTACGTGTCCAGTTGCACCCAGTTCGATCGAAGACGGGTCTGAACGTCGTCGAAAAATTCGAACGTCGTTCTTCCCTTGGAGGATGATTACCACCTCCTTTGCCATGTTCGAAGGATCGCTTCTCTTAGCCGTGCTCGGAGCAGACTTCGAGTGCGCGATCCTGTGGCAGCTTCGTCTTCGTGGAACGCGAGTCCCTCGAATTCGAAGTTAATCGATCTTCGGATCTTATACTGAAGTGCACGTTCAGTGATGGCGAGATCGATCGGCAGTACTCCCGCGATCACTGGGATCGCGTCGGTGGAGACTGTCCGATACGCTTTCGTCACTCTTAAAAGGGCGTGCCGCTGGCAAGCTTCCTTCGGTGACTCTCTTTCAACAGATCTGCCCAACCGGCAGCAGCATAAGTGGTTATAGGAACAAAAAGACCTTTGAACAAAGTACTCATGGCCTTATGTCCCAAACCCCAGTTCGATTTGGCAACTTATGCCAGACTATTGAACATTACTCGACACCTCGATGTGACGTTTTCGACATGCGTGTCTATGCGCAGCTTTGCATCAAGATGAATGCCTAGGTATCGTATACTGTCCTTCATACGGATACTCTTTCCGTATACTTTGATGACTGGTGGTCTCTCTCTGTTGAGTGATCCCTTAACCAGTAGCATCTCGGTCTTTTCTGCAGAAAGCTGTAATTTCTGCTTCTGACACCATTCGACGACCGAGTCTGCAACTCTTTAGCCTTTCGCCTGAAGAGCATTCCTCGAGTTGCCGTAGACAACTACGAGGAGGTCATCAGCGTACGCGATAGGCTCGCATTCGAGTTGTTGATTCGATAAGAGTGTTAGAACTTCGTCAAAGACGAGGTTCCAGTAGCTCGGTCCAAGGATGGATCCTTGTGGACATCCTTTCGTGACTTTCTTTCGCACTGTGCCGTGTTTGGAAACTATCGTTACCTCACGGTTGGCGAAGTAGTCCGAAAGAAGACGATACATGTTTCTAGGACATTCTCTCCTTTTAAAGGAGTTCAAGATGCTCGGCCACCACACGTTGTCGAAGGCGCCCGAGATGTCGAAAGTAAGAGCTAGTACATATTTCTCTTCTCGACCGGCTACCAGTTCCCGAAATTTGACCAAGGCATCCTCGGTCGACCTTCCAGGTCTGAAGCCGTATTGTCGACCAGAGCTGTACTGTTCGTGCAGAAATACGAGGGCAAGTCTTCGAGAGATTAATTTCTCGAGGATCTTGCCGAGAATCGAAAGTAGGCATATGGGCCTGTACGACTTGGTGTTCGTTCGATCCTTGTCCGGTGATTTCAGTAGGGTTCTTATGGAGCCTACTTTCCACCTGACAGGGAATACGCCATGTTCAAGACAGCCGTTGTACAGTTTAAGAAGGTCGCCGTGGATTTCTCCGTAAGCGCACTTCACTGCTTCGGCTTCGATTAGATCCAGCCCAGGGCATTTTCCTCGTTTGAGCGCGAGGACGGCCTTTCTCAGTTCGGCGCCAGAGTTCCGCATCTCCGACGTCTGGCTGAGTGGTCGCCTCTACTCTTGCGAGTATTTGCTCCGGGCTTTAATTGGCTTCAATGTCGTCTGGGACGAGCGCTTCGAGCAGCGTTTCCGCTGTGTCGCGCCATCCCATTGTATGGCCTGTCCCAGTTCGAATATTGGACATTGCCTGCTCGATTCGTAACTTATCAAGGGTGGTCTTGTAGACCACTCCCCAAGGTTTAGCGTTTCCTTGGTCGGACACGAAGTCCTTCCAGCTCTTCGCTTTCGCCTTTTATATCTCTTTCGTAAAGGCCTTTCTCTCGGAGAGATATTCGGCCTTTCTCTGCTCTTTTTCTTCCGGATCGCGCGTCAATTGGAAACGGCGTCTACATCTGTAGACTTTCCGTTTCTATCTCGTGAGGTCCGCGTTCCACCAGGGAACGGGCCTTACCGGTCTGCGCTTCTCCGGCATGGCTGCTTGGCAGGCGGAGACTAAAGTCTCTTCTACCAGTGCAGCCATTCGTTCAACGTCCGCTTTGCTTTCGATTGCCACTGCTGACAGGAGCCTTTCGCGCTCATCCCGAAGGTGAGTGCGAAATCTGTCCCACTTGGCTTTGCCGAAGTTGAATCTACCCTTGGGGAAGGGGGTTTCGTCTTCGGACTTGTTGGCGGAGCCCAGCAGAGTGACGATCGCTCTGTGATCACTGGATGTCCACTCTCGGTAGATCTTCCAGGAGCGCACTTCCGTGATCGCCGGTTCCGTGACCAGGGTCACGTCGATGTTCGAGCTTCCAACGGTGCTGCAGAACGTGGAAGGATTTCCAGGCTCGTTTAGCACCGTCAGGCTATGCTGGGCTATCAGACGTTCGAATTTTTCGCCACGTTCGTCTAAGCGGTCACTACCCCAGAGGGGAGATTTCGCGTTGACGTCGGCGGCGACAAGTACTCGTCTACCTCTAAGTTCCCTAAGAACTTTGTCAAGGTGAACCAGCGAACGTTCGATATCTTCCGAGTATTGGAAGTACTGGTTCACGAGGTAGATGCTTTCGTACTCGCTCGACAGATGGACACAGACACAGTGGGTGTTGCATAAGTGCGAGAGTTGGACCACCGCGCATTCGCTATTGCGTACGACTATAGCAGCCATAGGCTGCTGTTCGTCCCCGCAATGCGATACCACGAGTGTGCTCATCCCAAACCCAGGGAGCTTCCCCCTGAAGCTATAAGGCTCTTGCATAAGCAGCACATCCACCTTCTCCGCGTCAATCCTCATACGGACTTCGTCAGATACTAACTTCGATCGTTGCAGGTTTAACTGCACGATCTTTAGTTTTCTCTGAAAGAATCGAGATCTTGAGCTAGCCATAGTTAGTCCTAGCTACGGTCTGCTCCAGTGCTATCTTATACGACGGACATTTCTTGTCCCTCGTACTGTGGGCATATGCTTTGCCGGCCTTTTTGCAGTTAACGCAACTAGCCGGCTTCTTTCGATTCGCGCACGTGTTGTACGCGTGGCCCTTTTCCCCACAGTGGCCGCACAGTTGGTCATTACCTTTACAATGTTTCGACTCATGTCCAAAACCTTGACATTTAAAACACCGAGTCACATCGATGTAGTCCTGCAATTTGCAGGAGCTCCATTGTATGTAGACTCGGCCGGTGACCATGAGTCTCTTACGAATCTCTGGGGACGTTTCCACGACCCAATTGACTCGGTCACCGGTCTTTTTTCCAAGCTTGAAGAGGTGTTTGAATCCCTCGTTCATCTCCTCTGAGGACAAATCCGATAGGTTTTGCCTCCGTACATAGGATGCGAGTTTCGCATCCTGGACGTCTCTTGGAACGTCGTAAAACATCAAACGTGGTCTCCTCCCAACGGGAGAAGACACTTTTAGGCCAGCCTCTTTCATCTTCACGCTGTCCGTGACGACTTTGAGGTCGTCAGCTTTTTCAGTTTCAATGACGATTCCACCACTGTGGATTCGCCGCACTGCCATGACCCGCAGCTTTTCCCTTTTCGGGTCGATGGCCGAGAGCACCAATCTCTTGGTCTCATTGCTGCAGCACTTACCGTCTGTCTTCGTCGGAAAGACAGTCACCACGTTTCGTGGCGGCAGCAGAGACTTTCGAATTGGTCATCTTGACCCTGTCTGCGTAAGACAGCTGGCCAGATGACTTCGGCGGCCCCTTCGCCGAGGCCTCAATCCTCTTTGCCGCTTCGAGCGACTTGGAGGCTGCGGCCTGGACAGCGACCTGCGACTTTTTTAAGTCACATTCCGCTGTCGTTGCTTTGCCTTCCAGGAAGCTATTGCGAAGCAACAGCTCCTGGATCATGGTCGAAAGGGCAGCCACCTTTGTCAAGACGAGGGAAGTCTGCTCCTTATTCACTTTTTTGGCCGGATACAAGCAGAATGCACGGATCTCGGCTTTGAGACCGGCAAGTTCCGCTTGGTAGGCCTTTGGAGGTTTCGCCGGCTGGCTAACCTCCTTCTTGGCTTCAGCCTTCTGGCCGTCGCATTTTGAAGGGGCTTGGGGTTTCCCCTTCGCCGCCTTCTTTGCCTTCGATTTGGAGGGCTTTTTGCCCTCCTTAGTGGCGTCCGTGACCGTCACTTTTTTGCCTTTCGGCATTTTCTTAATTACCACTTTCCACTCCCCTTCGGGAGCTTTCGGTGGCTGCGTCTCATCCGACAGTGCGACGCGTTTTTCGGCTTCGTCGTCCGACGATTGACCTAAGTCCGTCGGACGCTTCCTCTTTTGGCAGGTGGTGCCTTCTTCGACCTCCATTTCGTTCAATGTCCTGTCTTACGGCGACAGGAGGCCTTGCGATAAATCGCACTCCTTACTAACGTCTTTCAAATTTTGGAATCCATAGCGGTTCAATTCGATTCATCCCAGTACACCGGCAGTCAATAATCTCTCACCAGTCGATTTGCCGCCGAGAGGAGAAGGTTCCCCCTCCATTCGCCTGATTTTCCATATCCGTATAAAGAAACATACGATTGTGTACTGACAATTTTTGTATGTGTCCAAGGTGCGACACATCTTCGGAGGCACACGGACGAGCAGGCAACTGTTTCGACTGCTCGAATAAACGTGATTCTCATTTGGTCATCTTTGCGACGATCCAGCATGGAAAAAGATCAATATTAATGTGAATTGAGAGCCACTTTTAGTTTATCCATGTAATTTCTTAGTTGTGTCGAACCTTCTCCCGCACGCACACAGCTGAATCAATGATTTTGACGCTACACGCAATACAATTCTTTCTAGGACCATTAAATTTCCGTACGGAGGAGGATAAACAAATTAATAATCATGATTAATTGATAAAGACTATATCATTTTAATTAATATAAAATAAGTATTTCTTATAAGTAAGTCGTAAATTAGCCTTTAAAAAAATAGTAAAAAATAGCCTTTTTAAGGGCCACAGTTATATTACATATATTTAATTATAGATATTACATGTATAATATTTGGATGTGTTATCTTTCTGTTTCATTCTCATATTTTAAACATAAGAGTTCGTTCTAGAAAGCATACATTATTTAAACGTGTGTGTGTGTGTGTGTGTATCTTTTCGCTTTCGCCGGTCAAAATTAGAAAGAGACGTGGATAAAGAAAGAAAGACGATCGCATTATGTGTAGCGTCAGAATTACTGATTCAGCTGTGTGCGTGCATGAGAAGGTTCGACACAACTAAGAAATTACATGGATAAACTAAAAGTGGCTCCCAATTCACATTAATATTGATTTTTTTCCATGCTGGATCATGGCAAAGATGACCAAATGAGAATCACGTTTATTCGAGCAGTCGAAACAGTTGCCTGCTCGTCCGTGTGCCTCCGAAGATGTGTCGCACCTTGGACACATACAAAAATTGTCGGTACACAATCGTATGTTTCTTTATACGGATATGGAAAATCAGGCGAATGGAGGGGGAACCTTCTCCTCTCGTCGGCAAATCGACTGGTGAGAGATTATTGACTGCCGGTGTACGTGCCCCGGCCTCCTCGGACCCTCACATATTGGTTCCCGACGGTGCCTCGCATAATGCGTAGGGGACGCCGGGAAGGGACATCGACCAGGATATAGTCAGCGGAGAAAGGCCGACAGGGTCTTCACCATGACTCCAGACTCCACATCCTTGCCCACGGAACCCACTCGCGCATGCGTATGGTCATTCCGCAGCCGATTGACCAGTCAGAGGGCTCTTTTCTTGACAGGACGCCCTTCTAGTCGAAGCCGAGGCCAAAGGTACGTGTTGGGGACGTCAAATCCGCAGGAATAGGCCCCCTCAGATCCCAGGATCCCCTTTTCCGACGATACGGGTCGCCGCGCACGGCATAACACGCGAGAGGAGTTATTGCCAGATCCTCGCTGGCCGTCATGTCCGTGTTGGTTAAAAATCCAGCTCCCACCACTTGGAGGTACAGTTGACATTTGGAGACCCGGACTAGAGGCGTTCGTCGCGGGAATCCCTTGGGAGCCAATCCCTTGGGAGCCCACCGGACCACCAGTACGTGGAACCCCCCGGGCGGTCGGACCTGGCCCGGGGCATGTCTGTATCACAGATGCGGGTCATGGCACCACGGAAGTAAGCCGCCTCCCGCTCGGTATCCGGCGACTCCACCGGAAACCCCGGCCAAGTGTCGGCGAGAGCGGCAGCTCTCAGGACGTCCTCGTCCAGCCGTCTCAGCGACCACCTGGGACAGATGATGTTGTCTCGGCGGCTGCGCGGCGCGCCAGCCCGTGTATGGGAAGTCGGGACGGCCATCTCGATGTATCTATGGTCTGAAAGTATCTCGACCTCCTGGATGACGCGCCATCCGGTGACACGCTGCATCGCCGCGGGGGACGCGAACGTCAGATCGACGATCGAGCACCCGTAGCGACGAATGCAGGTGTCCACGGATCCCCGGTTGACGATCCGGAGATCCAGCGCAGCCGCCCAGTCGCTGAAGACCTCAACCCTGGCGTCTGTGCGTGGAGAACCCCAAACCGTTGACTTGGCATTGAAGTCCTCCAGCACCAGCACCTGGCGACGACGAGAGGATGTCACCACTCTCGCGTTGTCGGCCAGGAACGCCTCGTATTGGGCAAGGCCGGTGGCAGGCGAGATGTAGATGTCCACCACGACGGTTTCCCCCCAGAGTACCACGACGTAACCCCTTCCGCGTTCGGATACCGTGAACGCGGGGGAGTTACGTGTGGCAGACCACACAATAGCCACCAAGCCGCAAGCGTCCCCCACCCATGCCGGGTGGACGGGAGGCTGTACGGCTTGGTGACTATGGCCAACCCCACTTCACGCTCCGCCATGCGCTGGACGAACAAGTCCTGTGCACGGCGGGCGTGGTTGAGGTTCGCCAGGAGGAGACGTGACATGGTCTAGTCGGTGACCACCTTCTCCTCCTAACTGACCATCCTCGGAGCCGGTCAAAGTCGACGGCGTCGGTACCGGCGTGCAGCCGCAACGCCGTGCAGCCGTTCGCACGGTGGCCAGGAGCACCGCAGCGGTAGCACCGGTCGCTCCTGTCCACCGTGGCAATGCACCGTTGCCTCGCGTGACCATACTCGAGGCATCCACCTGTCAGGGCTGCCGCGACCCAGACACAACCCGGAATAAGGTGTACTCCTAATGCAAGGTGTACTCCGTAGTGTAAGGTGTACTCCGCAACGCTTCTACCACATAGCTTCGTGGCCTTCAGCCTATATACGCACTCATACTTTTCTATATATATTTATAATCGTATCCTTAGATTTGGCATTTTTATTATTTTACGTCATGATTCCATCGATAAACGTCCTCAACGCGCTGTGGCATCTCCTCATTACCAGAACGCGTTATGGTCAAATATCAAAACGGCCACAACGCGAATTTCGCGTTGTGGCGGTTTTCAATATGCTACAACGCGTTCTGAGCGTTTTCGAAAGTACCACTACGCGAAATTCGCGTTGTGGCTGTTTTTAATATGCCACAATGCGTTGTGGTCGATGTTTTCCGCTCAATGAGCGTTTTCGGTCTTTGAGCTTAACATATATATTGCAACGATTACTTGATTCACCCGAACTCGTAATCGCGACTGGAGGGGAAGGGTGAAGCCCTGCCGAGAAATTCCCTCCGGACTATCGTCGTCAAAAAAAATTAATAGTTTATCTCTGGATGAATGTCTCGATATCCGATTCGAATACTGCTCTAAAAGTTTATCTACTCCAAAAAACTACTTATAGATCAGGGCTCGACTTCTCTATATCGTCGAAATAAAGCACTCTCTAGCAAAGTATCTCTTAGCAAAAGCATCTCTTTAGCAAAAAAATAAAAAATAAAACGTATTTATTCTACCGAATCTTGAGTTTCGGAGTCGATCTTTCTTTACAATTTTTCAATCGCGAATTCAATCTCACACGAGGGGCGTCACAACGTGCCGGCCGGCCCTGGCTAATGTCCTCCAGGACAATCCGTTCGCGGCTCAAACAATTCAACCTAATTACCGTCTTTACAATAATTTCTCTACAGTTAATCATGCGAGATTCTTATTTCAAACCTTCTCGACTCACTCCGAAAGTAAGGACTTCGATCGCACGCGTAAAAATTACCACGCGGAGATCGAACGGCGAAGTACCTCGCGACTTTCGACGCTACCTCGATTTCGTAATATTCGATTCGCAAATCGGAAAAGCTCGACTCTCGACTAATTAATCAATTCTCAAAACGCACAACTCTAGTAATTAGTCAGAAGGACTCCAATCGACTCCGCTACCCGACAAGAAAATTAAATCAGAAAGATTTCTCAAAAGCTTACCTCATAAATCAATGTCCGGAGACGGAATGTGCTTTTTCGTTAATATTCGGAAATTTCGAATTTACGGAACCGGCCGAACAAACCCGATCCTACCCGAACGCATTAACCATCGTCCTGCGGATCTTCGCCAATCCGCGCGCTCGCTTAATCGCCTCGCTGGCGCACAATTTAAACGCTTCCGATCGCTGATCTTATTATTCTAACGAATACTTAAATCTACGCTTTCGGACGCTCGCTTTTCTCTTCGCACGACGTTTGCCGTCTTTTCCTACGATCTCCAACTCACTCGTCGTGCCTCTTTTCGGTAGCTGGTTTGTTCGCCTTCGAATTCCTCAAACATCGGTTGTCTCGATGTCGTTGTTCGTTTTCAATCTCTTTATCTTGTCGGGATTTCTCAGGAGTCATCGTACATGAAAATAATCGAAAATAATTACTACGGAGTCGAAATAATTAGTTCGAGGCCTCGGAATCGTTCGATCTCGCGTCTACGTCGGTACCTACGGTCCCTAAGTTATCATCTCCGGACGATTTCTTTATCGGCACGACGAGAGAGAGAGAAGAGTGACTTTTTGTGACGTGT
>JAIFRP010000235.1:42943-56158 GCA_032403825.1 Odynerus spinipes
ACTTGCTCTTAGGGGGAAATGTTGTTACAAAAGTACTTTATTAAAAATGATGGAAGTGTTTACACGATCTGTTCTCGACGAGCTTCGTCGAGCGACTGACTTCTGCTGCTCGAGCCGCCAAGCAGAAGTTCTTTATCCTCTATCCTAAGAAAACAAATACGACGTAATTCCGGCCGGCATCGACGACGACGCTTCTTTTGTCACGGAACACGTGCTGTGCTGGCGGCACGCGTCTGACGTACACCGGCAGTCAATAATAGCTCACCAGTCGATTTGCCGCCGAGAGTAGAAGGATCCCTCTCTATGCGCCTGATTTTCCATATCCGTATATAGAAATATACGATTGTGTACCGACAATTTTTGTATGTGTCCAAGGTGCGACACATCTTCGGAGGCACATGGACGAGCAGGCGACTGTTTCGACTGCTCGAACAAACGTGATTCTCATTTGGTCATCTTTGCGACGATCCAACGTGATAAAAGATCAATATTTATGTGAATTGAGAGCCACTCTTAGTTTATCCATGTAATTTCTTAGTTGCATCGCACCTTCTCACGCACGCACACAGCTGAATCTATGATTTTGACGCTAATTGTGTGTAAACGTGATTTGACGCTAAATTGTGGAAGGACGTGTTACGTCCCCGTAACCGCTAAGACGCCTGTAGGACTCTTTCCCTCTTTCCACTACATCATTTCTCGAAAGGACTCTATCCATACCTAGTTACTATATATACAACTTCCAAAACCCCTACGTTCGTAGCGTCTGGGGTAGGGTCCGTCTGCATTAACCCCACTGATGAGTCTTGTAGGCGGACCCAAGACGAAACGCACTTCCCTTTCCCTTCATTTTTCCTAATAACCCACCTCCTTAACACCACCTCTCCAAAGAAGTTTCTTCGGAGGACGAATCCGTTACGCGTCCTAGGACCAACTGGACCCGGCACGTAACAGACGCCAATTTGAACATTTAATAAATTAATTATTTTTTTTATTTCTTTACACACTTCAGTATTCACAACCTGATACACGCACATACAAACGTACACACACACACAGGAACGTGTGTGTCTGCGTGAAACTTTATGTTTCTATTGATGTCACTGCGGGCCCTCGCTATTTTAAAACCTCAATAGAGATGTTCAAATGGACATAACACGGTGAAAAAAAGTCGCATAAACCTCGGCGATATTGCGTTGTTTTCGCCTCAAAAAGCCCTTTCGAATGAGCCCTCACTCGACCGACCATGCCATTTAAAATGTTTTTGTTCCTTCTTCCCCCACTTCCCCCGGGGTGCGGAAATTGATGCTTTTGTGATTAAATAGTAGATTGATTTAAACCATTGTATCCCTACAAATTTCAATCCAATATCTAAAGCCATTCAAAAGTTATTTAGGCGTCCCGGAACTTTTGGCGCACTCTGTATATTAAAAAATACATAAATTACAACTCAAGGTCGATCACCTCGGGATCGGGGAATGTGAGAGTGGATCGAACTTCCTGAATTATGACAGAGGAAGGGGGAGTGGGGTCAGGGAACTCGAACTGGTAATGGTACCACCGTGGTACCTCGGGAGGAATTTCGAAAGGTTGATGAGGAGGGGAGTAGCAAGGGGAAGCAAAAAACGGATATTCGTGTGGGTAAGGAGGTTGAAGGAAAGGGTCAGAGGTCGAAGAGGAAGCAGGGAGGGTGTACGTGGAGGTGATGACTAGTGTTGTAGGAATTATCGTAGGTCGGGGGTAGTATGAGTGGAGGGGCCCGATGCGGGAGGCGCGTTAATTGCAGGGATTGTAATCCCTAAGTTCGTCAAGTACTGGCCCGCGATAGCCCTCTGCTTTTTTTCTTGGAATCTACGTCCCTCGCGCTTCCTTATTCTCTGAGGAAGGTAATTAATAAGTGAGTGAATTGGCACCTTTGTTTTAGGTTAATGTTTAGAAAATACTAGAGTTTGAAAGTGGTGATTCGGGAGGTCTTCAGGAACATAAGTCACAATTTGCAGGAATTATGAAAGGTTTATTAAAACGACTAACATCAGTCGCGGTACGCTCTGACTTCGACGATCGCTTCGAACGGACTGCCTACTCAAAACGTCGCGATCCAGCACGCTCTATTCAGAAGTTTCGTTGTTTTCCACCTCGAGGAACTACGTCGCCACGCGCCGCCCTTTGTCGGTGTTGCAACAGTCTTCGCGGAAGTTTCCTATCGCTACCTTACGGCTTCCGCGGTACGACGCTCACACACTCACACACACATGCGTACAAGTAAGCCTACAAGTTGTTGATTACCTTTTCTCCAAGCATATTTTTCCTTTGGCAACATAGGTGCCAAAATCCCCAAGCAGGGTAGGTGCTGGAGTTCCTAGCAGCGTAGGTACCCGGTTCTAAATTCGGCAATATAGTTGCCAAATGTCGACTGGCAGTTTAGGTGCCTGGTCTAAGAATGAAAATAATATGCCTTTTAAAAAGGGTAAAATAAGGCCTGTGCCAATTCGAAAGAATGGAAAGGGAAGGTTTCTTTTATGATGACTTTGCTAGGATAGGTTCTTGAATACTAGAGGAGCCATATAGATAAAAATAGGAAAAGTATTTTAAAGAAGTATTGGATTTTGGAATGGAGAGTGTGATTAATTGTCAGGGCAGGAGGTGATCGGACCTGCCACGGAGTCCCGTGTCGCAATAAGTTTTATAATATGTTTATCATTTACAATTATGATGAATTTGGATTGTAGCGCAAAGTGGCTTGTCTTGCCTCGGAGCGTAGTAGGTCTGCTTTGTGAAGTTAATGGAATGATTTTCAAACACTACTACTTTGCGTTACTCGCACTAATGATTATACGTAAACTGTAGATGGTGGACAGTGGACTACCGTGGCCCGGTACGCAGGGCTCTTTTAAAGGGTATAAGATTGTTGTTTCGGCGATTTTTGGCGGGTGCCACATTCTAATTGGTTGTAGGTACGGTGGAGGGAGTGCTGATTCCTGAGAGTTTTGGGAAGTTGGGTGGGCGGAGGGCCCGTTGCCATGCCGTGGGGGCAGCTGATTAAGCGATTTATCAATTTTTGCTACTTATCAGGTATCTCTTCCTCAATCGTGCCTAAACTCGAATTATCGTGGGCAACATCCGGTGTCAAGTTGCAGTTATTCTCAAATATCGATTCGATTTGCATTTGCTGACGAGTTATTCGTGCAAATGCGCTTATTATAATGTAATGGAAAATTTATTGATGTTCTCCGATTGAGAATGTTCGTTAAGGGACCCGGGGATGAACAAAAAGCATTATTCGTTAGAGATTTAATAGAAAGAGAATTTGGAAGCTAAGTATATATATGAAAGATGGTTATACCCTCGGTCACTTATAAACATTCTCCTCGGGTCACATAGCATCCGTATTTAATGAAGTGATAGATAAGCACTTTTGACCATGGGATGCAGCGGCCGGGTGTTTCTCGCGTATTAGACTTTACGCTGCATTTCTTAGTTGCGTGGCGAGTATCGGGTGACGAGCGGATTCCACGAGAGGAGGAATCGGATTCCTTGAATGTCTAAAATTTCCTTTCGTTAATAATTTTAAATAAATCTTGGAAATTGAAATTACTGATGAAATAAAAAAAAAAGAATCTCGTGGATAGCCCTTGTCGGGTCTTTTATAGAACTAAAGTAACGATGGAAATTTGAGACGTCACAACGGACAGCAAGTTCTGGGAAGATATGATTAATTTTTGCAGTAGTTTTGATAAAGTAACTGCTTGCGGAGACTTCAACGCAATCTATGGCTTGTGGGGCAGCAATGCGGGGGCCAGAAATAGAGAAGTTGTCAAACTTGTCAAACTTGGAAATGCAATTGCTAGCTTAGAACTCATCTGTTTGAATAACCAAGAATTTACATAGTCACCTGTGGACAATTTTCACCACTCTACAGTGGATCTAACGTTTATATCTCCTGATCTGTATAGTGGATGTAACTGGGAAGTCGTTCGTAACAAATATGGAAGCGATCATTTTCCAATTAAGTTTTATTTTACCAATGTATGTGAATATAGAGAATATATATAGAAATATAGAGAATATATATACAGAAAGACTGTGTAGGCCTAAAATATCAACGAAAAAAATTTGTTGGGACAAGTTCAAACTGGATTGTGGTATGAAGATAAGCCCACTTCCTCTTAATAATATGCAGGATTACGAGATTTTTATCAACGAATTGACCAAAGTAGTGGTGTTCAAGTACTGGTGTGATGAAGAGTGCCAGACGTGAACTCAGGAGGATAATGCTAATTATAAAAAATTTAGGGACCATTCTTCCATTGAGAATTTGAAATTATACCAAAATGGTAGAAAAAGAACCAGGAAGAAAATACACAAAAAGAAAAGGGAAAAGTTCAGAAACTTCTGTGATTCCATTAATCCTTCAAAGAGTGTTTCTGAGGATTTTAAGTTTTTTAATGGTCTTAGAAATAGCTTAGACAGAGCTAACACGTTTAGTGAATCCAATGTTACCGATAAAGAAGCAATTAATAACTCATTTGATAAATTAGCGAGTAAGACCAGACAAGAGAACAGGAGGTTGGATCATTTCCTGATTTCACGTCAGCCGCATAGTTCAAGATATGCAGATATCTTTGAGAATGATTTCTTAGTTGAGGAATATATATCATCAGTTAACTCTTTTAGGACCCATACAGCGCCGGATGTGGATTTAATTGGTTTTAATTTAATTCAAAGGTTACCTCTTAAGATACATCAGAAGATGTTGGGTTTTTTAATAATATTCTAAAAAATGGAATAGTTCCAATGAGCTTGAACAATTATTTTGTTATTTTTATTCCCAAATCAAATAGTAAAGATGTTAGGCCTAACTCACTGTCCTCATGTATCTCCAAGATATTAGAGAAAATGTTAAAAAGGAAACTTGAATACTATGCAGAAAATAATAAAATCTGCAATTGAAATTTACTTCACTGTCACGTCTCAGGCGAGTCAACCCTTTAACGAGCTCTATACCGACGAACGCGACTTATTATTTTCGACCTGTTTTGGTCACGCTGCATACACTGCGTCTACCGTGGGCGGTCTAACGATCTGCTATTATCGGAAGGTGTATTTTGGATTAAGCGGGGGTGCCGGAGGTTACGCCGTATTAAACCAGAACGGGTATGATCAATAATTATTTATTCATAATAAATAGGAATAAGAAATGAGTATAAAATATAAGAAAGTCGAATATGAATGTATATAAAAGCAGGTTAGGAAATACTGAGGCTTCACGCTTGAAGCTCTCTTATTCAAGATCAATTATTTCCGGTTCAGAAAAGGCGAAGTCGGGAGGGACTTCCTGGATTGCAACGGAGGTGAGATTGACAGGAGGATCAAGGAGGTAATAGGGCTGGTCGTTATAAAGGTAGTGAGGGAAAGGGAGAAGGTATTCGTCTAGAATGGTAAGATACTCAAATCCAGGAGGAGGATCAGAGGGAGACTGGACGGGGGAGTAGTCGAGAGGTGTGGTGATAAAATAGGTGTAGCCGGAATCCGGATTCGGGAAGGATAAGGGTGTCTCCTGCTCCGTGGGTGGAGGGAGAGGAGAAGGAGTCGAAGGAGGGAGTGCGTTCACGAGTACGCGAGAGGATGTCGGCTCGCGCTCGAATGACGGCTCGTACTCGAATGACGGCGAGAAGCCGCTCGGGCTGGCTGTTTGTGGGCTCGATGGCCTCGCCGCGTTCCAGGGAGCGTTAATCCCGTGGACTACGACTCCTTGTTCGGTCAGGAGTCGGCCGAGTATGGCTTTCTATTTCCTTCTTTGTAAGTTTCGTCCTCTTCTCTTTTTAATCCGTTAGGGAAATGTAGTAGACGATAATTAAAAAGGCACTTAGAAATCTACAATTGTGACCAATTGTTATACGTTAATGATGATCACCTTTTCGCCAGGCATATTAGTGGATTGACAGATCTCGAATCTGTTCCTTAGGCCGCGTGGAGGCCTGAATTTACGGCTGCGTGGAAACCGGTTGCTTCAGATAGAGTGGATGCCTATGAAGTATAATAATATACCTTTTAGAGAAGGTAGCTGCTTGGAAATAATATGTTGTGCCAATTTAATTTGTAGGAGGTTAGGAAGGAATTAGAAAAGTAAATAAAGGCGTCTTAATTAAGATTTATGATTGTGATTCGAATTTATTCAAAGGCGGACTCGCATCGGGCAATATGGATGCCCTTATGGTTGATGAGCAATGTGGATG
The DNA here is from genome assembly GCA_032403825.1 of Odynerus spinipes. Taxonomy (NCBI): domain Eukaryota; kingdom Metazoa; phylum Arthropoda; class Insecta; order Hymenoptera; family Vespidae; genus Odynerus; species Odynerus spinipes. The sequence continues at coordinate 49,180 of JAIFRP010000235.1, forward strand.
CTCCGTTAGGCAGTGTGGATGCCTATTTATATTTAAGAGCAACGTGGATGCTCTGTAGGCGATCCGAGTCAATCTCTGTTAATTATTTTGAATCCATCTATTGAGTCTATTGAATATATGACGAGCCCTTTTTGGGAAGGAGAATGGTGAGTGGGAAAACTTATTAAAGGTAGTAGATGGAAAGGAAATGGTTAACGAGACAGGAGAGTTGTGTCTCCTGTTGTGACGAGCCGCGTGATAAGCGAGCGTCTTCGCGAGCGTCGCGCACCAGTATTGTTGTGCCGAGCGACCTCCTGACATTGCCGAGCCCCGGTGCGAAGATAAGGCATAGCGCGAACTATGAGTCATCGACCGTGCGAGGAATTCGCACCTGACATTAGCGACAAAGAAAAGAGTGGGAGAATGACGAACTCCCGAAAATCGGCGAGGCCGTCTAAAAATAGACTAGCTCCCCTGCCCGCGCCGAACTCAGACGTAGGGCCGATACGACCTATATAAGCCGCGAGCACGCTAGTTTCGATGGCGATTTCGCACCGCAACCGTTCCAAACGCACCTATTCCGAACTGCTCCTAACCAGAACCCTTCCTCCGGGCCACGCGTGTTGTGCGTAGCTTACCCGGGTTTTCTTGGCGTGTTGAGCCGAGACTACCTGCTTCTTAGCCTGAGTGCTGATCAGGCCTCCGCTCTGCCGACGAATGTTGATCGTCTAACGAGCTTCCGACATTAAAATCCGCTAAGTCCGAATTCCTGTCGAACTTAGAAACCAGCTCCCGATTCCAGCCAGATCCGATGATATACGTCACCGACATCCATAGTTTTAAGCAACGTAATTAAGAAACCATGGAATAAGATCCGCGATCGACGCGACGTGATAGTTAGTAGTCATCCGTTTAAGCGATCCGAAAACGATTCGCTTTAGATTACAATATAGTCTATGTTTAAGTATTGAGTTTTTAAATAAATATTTCTTGTTACGGAATACTGAGTCTTTACTGTCTACCATAACGATCTTTTCGGTCTTGCACCGATTCTGGTTTTACTCTGAGAGCATCCAGCAACCATTATACCGATTTGCGCCGGGCTCGAAAGAGAACGGAACATATCGGTCCGTAAGCGGCGAAAAACTACGTCGCACTGTCATGGAGTCCATCAGTGCAATAAAAACTATTTATAATAGATAATTACTTACAATTACAGTGTATTCCTTACAGAGAGTACGTAGTCGATCAGCGTGTATATCGGATGACGGAAGCACTTTGTCGTCGTGAACTATAACTGTAACTTCGTATCGTTGTTTATACTGTGTTGAGTTGTTGAGAAGACTCAAACACTGTTTATACCGTATAGAGTTGTCGAGAGGACTTTGTCGAAAGCGGTATCGGGAGTATCGGTAAGTACCATTAGTTGTTTTGTTTTAATACACGTTAATTTTTTAATTTGGCAGTCCCGACACTACTAAATAAATTCCTGTATATCCTTTTTCATCGTATTCCAGTAATAATTTTGCCTGATCCTATGATATATTTTATTTACGCCCTTGTGTCCTCCTATGGCTATCGCGTGGTTCTCGTGAATTAATTCTTTTCACGCGTTTGTTTCTGGCGTGCGTATGAGACCTTTGCATATTCTAACTTGGAGGGGTATTCCTTCGAAAACGTGTTTTATTTTACTTAACACATATTTCCACGGTATTTCGTCTAATAAATCGGTTTTCGCGATAGCTATAGTTTTTATCCGAAGTTCCAAGACTACGTTGTATAGGGATCGGAGTCCGTTCAAAATGTTTTCCGTAGTTAACGTGGTACGACTGTCTATTCTAATCGGTATCGCGATAAGTTTCCTGCTTTTTATGTTCGTTACCCTAGCTCGTTCAAACGTAAGATCGTCGTGCGGTGGCAATATTTCTTTGCCCCGTTGTCAAATGGAGTTCTGTTAGAATACGAGAATATTACATGGTCGCATGATTGCATTAAAAGATTGTCTCTTGTTTCTCTAATCAATGGACCGTCTATAATTTCGAAATCATATAGGATTGTCGGTGGCTCGAAAATAATTTTTTCCCCTACACCGCTTGATTTCATGTCGGAATCATCATGTGAGATCGAATTTCGATCTTCCTCCTCTTCCAACGGCGTCTCTTCCCTCTGAAGAGCTCCCGGGAAGGGTTTCTCATCACTGTTACTCGTGCGAGCTTCCTCGTTTTCCGGACCTGACATATTCTGTCCGCCTTCGGTTATTCGATGTGGGGTCGTGTCTGGGTTTCGCACACGTTCCCTCGATTTACTTCCTAGTGATAGTGGTTGGGTCGTGTCTAGGTTTCGCACACGAGCTAATGATGGTTCTTCGTGATCTTCCGAGTCGCTGCCGCTGGTGGAGCATGCTCGCGTCTGAAACATAGGGAGGACGCTGGCCTCCGGGGGATTACGCGAGAGCGTGTCCGCGTTGAGATTTACCCTTCTCTTTTTATATAAAATTTCATACTCGTATTCCGGGATTTTTTAACCGACTTCGAAAAGACGGAGGTTACTCAATTCGTAAGTGGACTATGTCGCTTTTTTTGTATGTCCGGGCACTACTCCTAGACGGATGGACCGATCGGGATGAAATTTTTACCATCTTATAGGATCTGGTCTCCCATTGGTACCATTTGCAAAAAATATTCGATACCTCTATTATTAAGAAAGTTATTTAAGAAAAAACGATTTTTGTTTGTCCGGACACTACTCCTAGACGGATGGACCGATCGGGATGAAATTTGTTTCATCTGATAGTTTTTAGTTTCCCATTGATTCCGTTTCCAATAAATTTTTCGATACCTTTATTATTTGCAAAGTTATTGCAAAATTATCGATTTTTTGTATGATTTATTAAACCGTAACTAAGCAACGGGCAATCTCTTCGCGAATGTTAACCTACATATAAGTGACAGTTATGAATAAGTATCAGTTATCGAATAATTATTTGTTTATCCGGCCATAACTAAGCAACTTATTCCACTTATTCGAATCAAACCTTTTAAATCTCTTCGCGGATGTTATAAAAATTAAATCTAATATATCTAAATTATATCTTGCAAGTAGTAATACACTAAAAAGAATGAAATAAAAAGTATTTTTACAAAAAAATAAAAACCGACTTCGAACATGGAGTGGAAGAAAGCGCTGAAAAGTATAAAATAATTTTTGTGTATAAATTAAAACGATACTAAAAAAATTGCAACTTTTTCGAAGGCGGCACAAAATGTCCTTGCACACTTATTTTCACGACATAAGAATGAGTGCATTCACTCTGAAATCTGAAAACCGAACTAGCCAGATACCTCTTAAGCAGAATGTACTGTTAACTTTGTGCCGCCTTCGAATAAGTTGCAATTTTTTTAGTATCGTTTTAATTTATACACAAAAATTATTTTATACTTTTCAGCGCTTTCTTGCACTCCATGTTCGAAGTCGGTTTTTATTTGTTTATAAAAATATTTTTTATTAACCTCCATTTACACAGCCTTGACGATGGATCTTTACCAGAATGTAGCCACACTAATGGTTTATGATCCGTAACTATGGTGAATTTTCTACGAAATAAATACGGACGGAAATGATTGATGCAATTGTTATATCCATATTTTTAATTATAAATTTTCAAATATTATTTTCATGATTAGCCCTCGCTGAAACTAGGAACGTTCCTCCGCGCAACGCTTAAACGGCGCTAGGCAGTCAGTCTATTTTTAGAAGGGGCCTATACTCCCACCATTCCACATATCCTATACTCCCACCACCGATTTTATTAGATTTTGAACCGCGCTTTGGGTATAAAAGGGCACCGGAAAAGTAACTCGGGGGTTCAGTCAGAAAAGAGTCCGAGACTTCTTCAGATCGACTAGATCTTAACCATACAACTCCAGACAGTTGTTAGGCATATTTACGAGGTACTCTTGAACACACCGCTCACTCAAGCGTAAAATCGAGAACATAGAATCTTTACATTCAGGCAGAAGCCCAAGACATAGAAGAACCTTACCATCCAATATTAAACATTGCCAAAGACAAACTGTAATGAAATATCATAGAATATATTCATTTATTGTTTAATCAATCTTATTATTTTGGAATCCTTACTTCCTTTCGATTAAGAATCATTATTGTGGGACCCACTATCGACATATCTTTGCCGCTCGAGATTTGTTGATCAATGTCCACGTCTACGTCAAATAATCACCTGTAGGATCACATTCCCAAAGGTAGCAACCCCTCATTCTTTCGAGTCTAAGGGCACGTCTACATCCTATCCACAGAGAAAGGTAGCAACCCCGCATTTCTTCGGATCTACGGGCACGTCTATACTTCCTGTATCATAGAAAGGTAGCAACCCTGTACTCTTTCGGGTTTACAGGCGCGTCTATACTTTCTATTCCTTGTGAAGTGGCAACCCCGTGTTCTTTCGGGTTCACGGGCACGTCCACGCAACTCGAAATCCTAACGTGGCAACCTCTCTGGCTTTCGGGTTCGAGAGCGCGTCCACATCCTACCTAAATACCGCACGACCTGGGGTTACAATAGACTATCGCTGGAGACTCCTTTTCTATAGTCGAATAATTTTGTTCTGCCGGATTCAAAAGTCTAGAGGTGTATGCAATGAGTAAATCCTTTCCGATTTTTTTCTGACTAAGTACGCCGCCTATGGCATAACCCGAAGCGTCTGTTGTAAGCACGAACAATTTCGTAAAATCGGGGTATTGTAAAATGGGTTCAATGCAAAGCGCTTTTCGGAGCGTATTGAATGCGTTTTCTTGCATAGCCTTCCATCTGAAGGGGTTATCTTTTTTCAATAATTCGGTGAGTGATTTCGCGGGTTTAGAGAAGTTGGGAATGAAGCGCCTATAATAACCCGCTAATCCAAGAAATTGTTTTATGTTTTTGGGATTACACGGTTTAGGAAAATTTTCTACGGCCTCAATTTTCTTTGGGTCTGGCCTAACACCTTCGGAGCTAATTATGTGACCTAAATATGTTACTTCTTTCCTCAGAAATTCGTATTTATCGGGTTGCAATTTGAGATTTGCTTTTCGAAGTCTATCCATGAGTCTATTGAATTTAATTTCGTGCTCGCGAGGAGAATGCGCGTAAATTACTACGTCATCTAGGTATACGAATAGTTCGTTTCCTTGTAGACCCGATAATACGTTGTCCATTAACCGTTGAAATGTCGCGGGCGCGTTCTTAAGTTCGAATGGCATACTTTTAAAATGATAGTGTCCGTAGGGAGTGGAGAAAGCGGTTTCGTCCATTTCTATCTGATGAAACCCGGTTGCTAAATCAAAACAAGAAAAATATTTCGCGCCTCCCAGCTGATCTAAGATTTCAACGATATTCGTAAGTGGATACGCGTCGCCTATGGTCTTTTCATTCAAAGCCCGGTAATCTATGACCATTCTCCATCGCTTATTGCCCTGCGAGTCTGCCTTTTTCGGGACAATCCATAAAGGCGAATTATAAGGTGACTGTGACGGTTCGATTACGTTGTTCGTGAAAAGCTCCGATACTTGCTTGTCTATTTCCTCTTTATGGAAGGGTAGAAACCTATATTGTGTATATTGTGTATTGGAATTTCGTCTGTTAAGTGGATGGTGTGTTTCAGGACGTGATTCGCGCTTAAAACATCACCGGGAATATGAAATCTATCGGCGTGACGCGAAATTAAGTAGTCGATATTTTCCCTTTCTTCCGAATTTAAATGATCTAAGCAAATAAGACCCTTTATCGTCTCTGTCCTGCCCTCGGGAGGGGGAGACTCAGGGATGATAGTTGCAACATACGCGTCGTCGTCCGTGGTATCGTATTCGCGCAAGGTAAGTGTGGGTATTAGAAGTTCGAAATCTTCCTCCGTAGTATTGAAAACTGGTAAGTAAGCCTTGCCTTTGGAATTAGTAAGAAGTGCTTCGCCCAAATAAACACCTTCGATTGGTTTAAAGAGAGGCAGATATCCCATCTGTACCTCAGGATTAGAAATTCGAATATGGAATGGCGTGACCGATCGTTTCGCGAGGAGTATCGTACTGTACTCTAGAAATGGTACGTATATATTATCCCATTGTATGCACTTATTTTCGTAATCGACGGACACCGCTTGTTGAGACAAGAATTTGGAGCCAAGGATACCATCTTGTGCACTGGGGAAGGAGTTGCTAACGACATGAAACTGGACGGGATGTCCTAGGAGATGCAATGTGACGAGCCTTCGGGAAGTCACGGAGTTAGAAGATATCCCGCGCAGATTTAGAATGTGTGATCGGTCGATCAATATCTCTGGGCGCAACGTTTTTTCTTTTATCAGGTTCACTTCAGATCCTGAGTCGATCATGAAGGACGTGATGCATGGCAAGTCGAAAGATTTGATTTCGATGGTGGGCACATTGCCCTTAGAACTTAATTGGACGGTTGCGAGGTTGACGTGCTCGGTTTCGGTAATTCGGCTATCGCTAAGACTTGACGCTCCTGCGAACTGGCTACCCGGCTGGCGTCACTCTGTTCCGGGCTGCCCTGCATGTTTCCCGCGCCGGTATTATTCGGACCTTTATTACCGGCAGCTTCCATAGCTTTACGATAAGCTAGTTTTCTATATTTGGCCATTTCATTTTTTTGTTTTGTTTTATTAATAAAATAAATCTTAGACCTGGTTAGAGGTCTATCGATAATACAATCTTTGGTATTCTTTGGCAGTAGGTATAACACTTTATAAACTTATAAATATAAAAATAGGAAAAAGAAACTTATATGTCTAGTGAACTTACATCTAGTGACTTATTTGGTCTCTGTATTTATACATGTATGATTAGCAATTTAAGAAACTTTAACTCTTCTTATATATTGAGCTTATGATATCTTATATAGCTGTATATTATTTTTAATGCTGTAATGTGTAACGTTGCACCCAGAGCGGTACGCTCGTGGTGGATGCACGTGGAGAGTTCCGGCCTAA
>JAIFRP010000235.1:58116-68287 GCA_032403825.1 Odynerus spinipes
TGCACTCGTCCTCGTGGTCCTTCCTTTCCTCACTCTTTGGGACGTCGCGCGCCGCGACGTCACAAATGTTGGCTTCTTCCAGAAAAATGTTACTGTTATGTGGTGGTCTCCAGTTATGTTTCATTAACTTATTCACCATAACGTTCCTGTTCTCTAGGTACAATGGACAATTCCATAAGACATGGTTCAGGTCTTGGATACTTTCTCCGCATTCACATTCAGGACTGTTAATAAACCCTATTTTTTCTAGCGACTGTCTCAAATTGTAGTGGTTGGTCCTACTTCTGCATATCCATGTAATCATGTCTCGAGGCAGGCCACTTCCATGGAACCATGGTTTCCTATTGGTTCGGAAGAATTTTTGAAAATATTGTATTCCTTTAAAAGTTCCTTGTGTCAATACGGTGTCATCTGTCTGCTTCCACATTTCTGTCTTTATATCTCTTATTAAGTCTTTGAATGGGATTTTGTATAGTTGGTCCATTTCCTGTAAAGTGGCTGCTTTGGCTAGTCCGCTTTTTCATTCCCTTTTATTCCCTTATGTGACGGTATCTATAAAAATGCTATTCTATTGAGTGTGTGTTGTTCCATTTGGGCCTTGTTTATTTTTTCCTTAATTTCTATTGTGAATTTGTTTATATTTGCTTTAAAAGAATTACCAGTTAAAGCCTGTATAACACTTAAAGAATCGGAGCAGATTAGAAATTGTTTTAATGGATAATCCAGAACTATGTCCATAGCCTTGGATACTGCGAAGGCTTCGGCGGTAAATATCGAACATTCTTTGAACAAGCTATGCGATTCAAAATGATGTAGATCAGAACAAACAACTGAAACACCCACCGAGAAACCTTCATCACTTTTTGAGCCATCAGTATAAATGCATGTGAATCCGTGATACTGATCATTGATGTATCCTGATAGAATTTCATTAGTTGAATTGGTGTTCTGTAGTATTTTACCCAGTGTGGTATTGCTTTCTATGGTCACTATTAATGCTCTGAAGTCAGTCTTATTACAGACAAAATCTGCTTCTGTTAAAATATTTTTTGCCAGTCTTTTTACTTCTTTTATACATGTGAATATCAGTCTAGTTTCATTAGGTCTTCGCATGATACACAAGTTTTCCATTACTCTTATATATGTATTGATATAATAATTTGTAAAGTGATTACTGTTGGACATAATTTTTAGAAGGTAACTTTTTCCTAGAAGTTTGGCTTTTTCTGAGATTAAAGGCACTTTAGCCTCTGCTATTACTACATTGCTGGGTGTTGAACATCTTAGTCCAAGAGGCAGACGTAAGGCCACTGTTTGAATACTTTCTAGTTGCATTTTACTTCTTTGATTATTCGGCTAAAAAAGAAAATAGGCATACTCCATTTTTTATCTTATAAAGCTCTTGTATATAGTAAGCAGCGTATCGGGGCTGCATCTCCACCATGTTCCTCAAAGGAATTTGATAATATTCAAGGATTTATATGCATTTTCCCTAACTCTGGCTATGTGCTGTTCAAAGCTCAGTTTGTAATCGAGAATATGTAACTCCAAGAAATTTTGCAACTGCAACATTATGTAAAATATGTGTATCAAGTTTAAATTCAATCATGCCTGGAAGTATACCCTTATTATTAAAAACTAGGATTTCCGTTTTGTGGGAATATAATTCTAGTCCTAACACTGCTAAATTTTTATGAATAATATTAAAAGCTGCCTCTATTTTTGTTTTTGCTGTTTCTATCGAGTGCGCCTTGGTGTAAATTACTATGTCGTCTGCATATTGTACAACTTTAACATCTTCTTCCAACCCTTCTATTACATTCCTGACATAGAGACTGTAAAGCAATGGACTTAACACACCACCCTGTGGTGTTCGTCTTGGAATGTAGTTTTTCTCCAGTAAATCCAGTTATATATGAATGTTAGTATGTTCTGAGGCATGCCCAGTTCAGCCAGTTTATTCACACCACCATTGAATTCTGTTCTTGAGCATTGTTTCGAAAATTTTACAGACACAAGAAGTGAGTGTTATCGGCCTATAATTTATTCCATCTGATTTTTTAATAAGCATAACTTGAGAGCTACGCCATGCATCAGGTATGGTCTTAGCTAAAAATATTTCATTGAGTAAGTCCAATAATATTAGTCTGATTCTAGGCGGCATTTCAACAAGTATTTTGTAATCTATACCATCGGCACCCGGGGCCGATTTTACTTTTACTTCTTTTATGGCATGGTTTAGTTCTACAAAATCAAATCTGCTATTTAAGAAGTCATTCGTATAACATGCTACTGTTAGTTCAGGATTTACTGGAACCCATGGTACGACTATTTTATTTCTAGCTTTTACTTTAGACTCTTTATCTTTGTTCGGATCGGTATAATTGACTTTTTTTAAATTTGTTCATTTCTTCTTTAATACTTTGACTGTGTTCCAAAAATATGTAATATTTGTAAATCTGTTTAACTCTGAGGCGAACTTTCTGAACGATTACCTTTTACGTTTTTTAAGAACTCTTGTTGTTATTGCAGTCTGTTTTTTACAAAAAATCCAATGCTCAAAATAGTCAGTATACTGCCATTTATTTAGGTCAGCTTTTCTAATGCGTACTTGTTTGGAGCAATTCTCATCCCACCATGCCATAGGGTTCCTATATATATGTGGTGGAACAACTTTACGAGCAGGAGTAACCTGTTCAATAGTTTCTACCAGTATCTTAAAAAAGTCATTGTACTTCTCTAACGCTGTGAGGTTCCCGTATGCTATAGAATAAAAGTAAGCTGTGTGATTTTCTAAAGATGCCTGGTGCATTTCCCAGTTGGTTTTATTCGTTAAGAGTCTATTGCTTAGCATTGTGTGGTTATGTTTTTCAACTTGAATTTCACCACACAAGGGAAAATGATCTGATCCCATTAAATCTTCCAGCTGATTCACAGTAGTCTTATCTATCAATTGAGATGAAAGTATAATTAAGTCAATATTACTTTTGTTATTTGGATCCCTACTATTAACATACGAGTAAGTGTTTGTATTGTAGTTGAAAAGATCATTTTTTTCTAAGATTTATTGCAACTTGTTACAATAAGAGTCTGTGTTGCTGCAATTCCAATATTGATGATGAGCATTGAAGTCTCCTACAACTATGAATGCTCCTTGTGTTACAATATTTGTGAAAAAATTGTTCCAATTACTTGCCATAAGATTATATACTGTATTCCTGTAGCAAGCTGTGATAATCAGCGGTTATTTAAGGGGTCCCGGTGGTCTAGAACTCGAAAATTGTCGGTATATTGCGGAATTTCTTTTTATCATAGAAATAAAGAAAAACGATACTTTAACTTTTCAGGCTTATTATAACATCAATTGTGAATACAAAAAAATTTATTTTGAAATAAAAAACAAACAAATATTATAGTAGAAATGCCGCTGGAGTTGACCCTCTCGAAAAATTGGACCTGGACTATGTTAGTCATTTTGGATCTATTATTTATCTGAAAAATAAAAACCAGAACAATTATCAATCAGTATGAGTGAAGTTATGGTCGGAACTAAAACAAACAAACAAAATTGAAAATTGACAAAATGGCGCGCTTTTGAAAGTGAAGTTCTAAAAATCGGGGTTTTTTACCAGTTATTTAACTTAAAAAATAGGAAATTATTAGAATAAAAACATGATTCTAGTACCGGCGATAGCCATTCATGTTGTGAATAACATATCCAAATTTCAGGTGATTCGGTTGAATAGTTTTTTCTTTTTCTATAACATCATGCCAGAAAAAGTAGTTTTGAGATAAATGAGTTTAAAGTTTTAAGTACAGATATTTTCAAAGATTGAACAAATTTTAAATATTTACAGTTAATCAGCGATTCCAGCACCATATAAAATCCCTTCTGAGTGCTCGTACTCCTCGGCTATTTCACTCCTTTGATTTTTTCGAGCTGTTCGAGCTTGTTTCGAATTTTCTGTGCTTCGATGGTTGGCGGTATATATTCGCTGCGCGTCACGGTCTCGCGCGAGTTGTTCTGCTTGTGGCCCGATGGTGATGCCCATGGTTTCCATAATTTTCAACAAAACTGCATATCCTTCATTAACTTACCTTCATTAAACGTACAGGCAGCAATATAAGAGGCGATATCAATGATTTTGTTTTACCAAAAAACTGATGTTTTGGTGCTAGTGGCCACACACAAGTTGAAACTCATTATTGTTCTGCGTATTATTACCAATACACCTTTCCAATAAATTTTCTGCTGTTAATTCTTCATAAATAGGTTTTAATATTACATATTTCGGAAAAGGGCCGGGGAGAAGGGCCGGGACAACTGCCTCGCTCCGAACAATACATCTATTGACGGAGCAAGCGGACCGCTCTCTACCTGCTAAACCGGCTGTAGAAGCAAGAATATTGCGAATATCCTTAAGAAAATGTCACAGTATATTCTCGAAATACTATACTATCGAAATATATTAAAAAAATAAAACTCGATTTTTTGAAAATTCTAGACCACCGGGATCCCTTAAATTGACAATCTTAATAGTGTACGATTCCACGTTATTGTCCTCTATTGTTATATTGTATTGTATATTTATTGCTCCCCTTAGAGTTACAAGAAACGACTTCTGCCTTTTCCCTTACATTTCTTATTTCTACTATTTGTATCTTAATCCTATTATTTACATATATTATATTATTTACATTCTTAAACCTACTATTTATACTATTTATACCACCATTCCATTGATTACTCTCTGCCCCCTCCCATATCCCTTTCTTCCCAATCTATTCCTTCTTCTTCTCTTCTCTTCTTTTCTCTTGCCTCTTCTACCTGCCTCATCCACGTCTCTCCCCCTCCGTCCTCTCCCAGTATTTCTCTCCTTCTTTCCCTCCACGTCCCTTCTCCTCCTCCTGTTCCGCACCTTTCCCATACGTGTTCCCATGTCTCTTCTTCTCCCTGGCATATCCTGCATTTCCTTTCGTCTTCTTCCATCCAGTACCTCCCTTCCCTTACTTCATTTCCTACCCTAAACCTCACTACCCTCCTCCACCTACTTTCCCCCCATCCTTTCCTCAGAAATTCCGCTACCCCATCTCCTTTTATTTCCCTGTACCACGTGTTGCTTCGCGATTCCACAATCTTCTCCCATCTTTCCCTTTTCTGTCTTTCTAGTTCTTCCCTTTCTATTTCTCTCCATTCCCATCCACCTACCCCTCCTCTTCTGCCCCTTTCTTCCTTATCCATCCCCATCCTTTCTAGTCCTTTTCTCCTCTCCTCCTCCCATCCTGATGTTCTTATCCCCTGTCTCTCTCTTTCCTTTACCTCCCCCCAGCATCTCTTTGCCCACTGGTTCCCTCCTGCCCCTGATTCCAGCTTCCTCTCATATTCCCATGCCCTCTTCCAGTTCCTCATCATTGCCATTGCCCTTTCCGTCTCCTCCCTTACTATGTATCTCGGTGTCCATCTCTCCATTCCCATCACCCACCTTATGTATCTCTCCTGCAGCCTTTCTATCTGTTCCCTCTCTCTCCACCCCCATATCTCCGCACCATAACTCACAATTGTTCCCACTAGCTTATCATACATCCATAGCCTTTTTGACCAATCCGCCCCGAATTTCCTCTTTCCTATTCCCCACACTTTCCCCACAACTCCTGCTGCCTTCCTTACCCTATCCTTCACGTGTTCTTCCTGCATCCCATTCCTTTTTAACGTATATTCCAGGTATTTGAATGTTTTAACTTCCTCTACCTCTTCCCCTCCCCATTTCCATACCTCCTTGCTCATCCTGCCTCCTCCCCTGCTGAACCTCATCACTTTGCTCTTGCTAGCGTTCATGATCAATTTCTTCTCCTCCAGGTATTTTCTGAGGCCTCTCATCATCATCTTCATGGCGCTTTCCTGCTTCGCCACCAGTACCATATCGTCCGCATACGCTAATGTAAACAGCTTCTCCCCCCCTATCTTGATTCCTCCCCACCCCTCCTTTCTCATCCTTCCTTCCAGGTCTGCCAAGGCTATATTGAATAGGATTGGGCTTAGCGGGCATCCTTGCCTTACTCCCTTCTCCGTCCAGAATTTTTCCCCTGTTGTCCCCTTTGCCCTCACCTTACTCCACGTTTCTCTATATATCTCCTGCACTCTCCGTACCAGTCCCTCCCTCACTCTCGCCTCTCTTAGTGCCGACACCATCACTCTCCTATCCAGTGAGTCAAATGCCGCTTTTAGGTCCACGAAAAGCGCAATCATTTTTCCTCCCTTTCTCTTTATCTGCCTGTTTATTATATAGTTAAGGACATAGATGTTCTCTACCACTCCCATCCCCTTCCTGAAACCCGTTTGCGATTGCGGCACTATTTCTTTTTCTTCCACCTCCTTTTTCACCCTTTCCGCCAGTGCGCTTGCGTAGATCCTATAACTTGTCGGCATCAGCGTCACCCCTCTATAATCCTCCACCTTTTCGCCATTTCCTTTCTTCCTAATCGGCACGATTATTCCTCCCTTCCATCTTTCTGGCCAACCTTCTCCCCTCCATACTCTTCCACACATCTCCGCTACCCATGACCACATTTTTTCCCCTCCGTATCTCCATACCTCATTTGGGATCTCATCCTCCCCCACTGCTTTCCCGTCCTTTAATTTCTTTATGATCTTCTTTACTTCCTCCTCTTCTAGCTCCTCTTCTTCGTCCTCCTCCTGTCTCCTTTCCTCCTCCTTATCCTCCTTTCCTTTCCTCCAACTTCTTAGGGCCCTTCTTGCCTCCCCTTTCTTCATTCTGCACTCCTCATCCCACCATCCCTTCCTTTTCCCCCTCCTGTCCTCTTCTTCTTCATCTTCCTTCACTCCCATTGCTCTGTTGAACTCTTCTCCTCTTCGCTCCAGCTCCATGTTTATGCCTCCTTCTTCTTCTGTCTCTCTCCATCTTATCCTTTCCTTAAATCTTTCCTTCTTACCTTCTGTCCATTCTACTCTTGTGCTCTTTCCTTTCTCCCTCCCACCTGTCCTCTGCCTCCTTTCTCCTCCTCTTATTTTAATCTCTAAAGGGTGATGGTCCGACGCTACTGCCTCTCCTATGCGCATCTCTTCCGCCCTTTCCCATGCGTCTTCTTCCCTTAAGGCGTAGTCTATGACTGTTTCTCCTCTGCCACCTGTATACATGTATTCCCCTTCCTCGTCTCCTTTTATTTCTCCATTCATAATCTTCCATCCCGTCTCACTCATTGCTTCCAGCATCCTCCTCCCCTCCCTGTTTATCCTTCCATCTTTTGACCTCCTCTGTTGATCCTCCTCTTCCTCTCCCCATATTCTTCCTCCTTGTGTTCCCGTTCTTGCGTTGAAATCTCCTACTATCAGTTTTATTGCACCTTCACATCTCTCCTCCCCCCAATCTTTTATCTTTTCCATTTTTCTTTCTATATCTCCGTTCACATATACTCCTACGATCTTCCACTTCTCTTCTTCTATCCACACCGTCCGTTTTATCCAGCCTTCTTCTACCTCCTCTACTCCTCTATCTTTCCCTCTGAGCATTGTCTGTCTCACTCCCATTACCATCCCACCCATTGCCCTCCCCTTCTTGCTTCTTCTGGTTGCCGGTTTGCACTCCCAGTCATATTCCTGAGGCATCCTTTCCTTGAGCCTCTCCCATCCCTTTTCCTCTATCCACGTTTCTATCATCACTATTACGTCCCATCTTCTTATCCTGTTCCAGTAGTCCTTATCCTTGTTTGCTATACCTGCTACATTCCATGCTCCCACTTTCCATCTCCCTCTCTCTTGATTCCTTCGCATTCTTGCTCCCTCCTTCCCTTCCCTTCCCCCTCTTCCTTCATTATTGTTGATTCCCCCTCTTTCTCTTTGACTCTCTGCCCCCCTCCCCTCTTCCTCCTTCTTTTCTTTTCCCTCCCCTTCCCCGACTCCTTCCTTTACCCCTTCCCTCTTCTTCTCTGTTCCTCTTCTTCCCCCCTTTTCTCTCTCCTATCCATCTCTCTCTTTGCTAGTTCTTCTTTTTTACCGTCCCATAGCCACCATTCTACGTTCACCTTCATTGCTCTTCTTCCTACCCATACTGTATTTCCTTTTCTGGCCTCTTCCCTCGCTATATTCCTTAATTTCCATTGTATTCTTCTCTCTTCCCAGGTCAGATCCTCCTTTATCCAAATCTCTCTGTTTTTTATATACTTCTTTTTCCCCATCACCTCTCTTTTCGTTTCCATCGACTTGAGTTCTACTACTATTATCTTGCTTCCATCTTTCCCTCTGTCTTCCTTCACTTCCTTCACTTTCTCTATTCCCTCCCCTACTCCTATCTCCTTCATGAGCTCCTCCACCTTTTCCTTAGCCTCCTCTCTTTTTACTTTCATTCCTCTCACCACCACATTCTTTCTTCTCTCTTCCCTCTCCTTCGCTTCTATCTTCTCTTCTATTCTCCTACTTGCTTCTCTGATCTCCTCTCCACCTGCCCTTTCTCCTCCCTCTTTCGTCACCTTCATCTCCATCTCTATTTTCCCTAGCTTCTCTTGTAGCCCATCCACCCTCTCCTTTTCGCCTCCATTTTTCTCCAACTTTTCCATTCTTTTTTTATATCCTCCATTTCCTCCTTTAACTTTTCTCTCTCTTCCCCCCATTCTCTTTTCCATTTCCTCATTTCTTCTCTCCACGACTCCATCTCTTGCTTAACCTCCTCCCTTATTAACATGGACAATCTTCTCATCTCTTCCTTCATTTCCCTCGCTTCTTCTTTCATCACTTTTCTAATCTCCTCTACAACCCCTCCTGCCTCACTTTCTCCTTCCCTCTCCCCCACCCCTTTCCACGGTGATCTATCTATTAGCTTGCTTTTCTTGAATGCCCATTCCTCCCCTCTTATCTCCTCCTTTCCATTTCCTTCTTCTCCGCTCTCCTCTCGTTCTTCATCTCTTTTTCTTTTCCAGATTTCTTCTAGTGTTCCCACGCTCTTGCTCCTTTCTCTTCCCGCTCTCTTTAATTCCTCTACCTTCGGCACCTTCCCCTTCTCCTTTCCCTCCTTTCCTTCCATCTGCTCTGTTCTTATATCTTCCGTCTCCTTCTCTGCCTCCCCTGCCCGTCTCGTCTCTTAGTTTCGCCTCCCACTCTGTTTTATCGACTGTGCCTTTTGATTTTCTTAATTTTCTCTTGCTCTCTCTAGATGTCGCTATCTCTTTATCTCCTTTATCTTTTATACCTCAGTGTTTCTAACCTCCTTTACTCACAGATATTCCCTTATTTTCTCTCTATTCCTCTTTTTATTTTCCCCTCACTATCGCCTCCTGTTCTCTCTCGTCTCTACTCTCCACTCCTATCCGTCGCACTTCTCTTCTCTTCTTTACTTTCTCTTATCTAAACTCCAAAACCTCCTTTACACTTCTTCTTAGACCCTCTCACTCTCACGTCTCCAGCAGAAGTCCCCTCTATTGTTATATTATCAAGTATTTTAAACACATAATATTTTTTAATCAACATAACTATACCATCTCCTCTATACGTAACTCTATCTTTCCTTACACTAGAAAAACCAGGAATACGCAAATTGATTTCTGGTTTCAGCATGGTTTCTACACATATTATTTTATCATAATTGTTGCTATGATGCACCAATTCTTCAAACTTATTCCTAATACCTCTGCAGTTCCAGTAAAATATTTTGATATCACTATTTCTTACTGTTATCTTTCTTTGTGTTACCATAAGTTTTTATTAAAGGCTTTTTACCCTTTAAATCTGGAATAGAGTTTTAATTCTTCTTTTTTAATGTCTGAATTGACTTGCAGCTCTTCATTTGTTCCACTGATACACCATCAGGCTTTGCGGTCCCGTCCGGCCTGTGGCCTGGGCGTGTTTTGGCGGGTCATGGACGGAGAGGAAGGGCGTAACAACCCGACCCGTTCGTTCTATGGCCTGGACGTGTTTTGGCGGGTTACAGACGAGGGGGGGGGAAGGGCGTAACAACCCGAACCGCCCGGCCTGTGGCCTGGGTATGCATCGGGGGGTCTCAGACAGGTGGAGAGCGTAACAACCCGACACGCGGCCTGGGGCCCCGGTATGGGTCTGTGTATGTATGAGCGTACGTGGTTTCCTTGTGGCCAGGCATGGCTAGCAACGACCCACGGGCCCCAATGGCTCCCGCTGTGATGTATGTCTAACGACGATTCCACG
>JAIFRP010000244.1:20745-32393 GCA_032403825.1 Odynerus spinipes
GGTAACTCGGGTAAGTGGTGAGGGTACCCCCACCACACGCCATTTCTGCTCTTCAGTGTACATTGGTTGGTAGTAAGCCTAGCCATTTAGTTCTGAGGAGCTCATCGGATGCTTTGTTGTTCGTCAGGTCTTTCATGGCTCTCAGAAGTTGTGCGGGCTTCCTATTCTTCCTATCTTCCAATGCTATCTCGGACAGTAATTTGTGCAGCTGTCTCTCTGCCGAGTCTGTAAATCGCTTGAATAGATGGTCTTTAATGCAGTCATATCTATTGTCTTCCGGTGGGTTCATCATGATGTCGGAAATTTCAGAAATTTCTGCCTCGTCAAGTGCCTCTACTACAGCATCATACCGAGCTCTGTCGCTGTTGATGCGTTTTTTCCTAAAAATAGATTCGATTTGCATGAATCAGAGGTGAGGCTTATCTTTCCAAAAGGTGGGTAGCTTGTAGTTGCTTACGATGGCAATTTCGTTATAATTCTGATCTGGTGGCTGTGTATTAATCGTTGCACTGGCGTTTTGACTTTCTTCTGGTTGCTGGTTTTTCAGTCTTTGTAGTTTCTCTTGAACACGCAATAGTTGTTGAGCAAGGTCATGTGCGTGTGACTCATCGCTTTGTTCTAAAGAGGTGTGACCTTGTGGCGGCGTGCGTAGTAAGGCCATGCTGCGACGTACTTGCCTTTTCTTGTTATAATTTTGATCGGGGTCACCAATTATGGGGGTTCAGGTCTTCCAAATAAACGGGAGATCACTTACAACCACCATATAAATATATTTGTAGGAAAATAACAAGCACAATAACTAATAAAGAACTCTTTGGTACAAAAAAGAATACTGCGTGTTCGCTTGTTCAAGAGTCCGGAAGGAAGTGCCGGAAACAAAAGTTAGTAGGAACTTAGTAGACATTCCCTAGGGAATAATGTTTGTTTTCTCTGCCGCTTGGTGTCGCGGCAGTAGTCTGTCGCGTGGCGCCGACTGGTGTCGTCACTGTGCAGTGGCGTAACCGCCACAGGCTGTTTTACGCTGCGATGCGTTACCTAGCCCGAAAGATCGTCTTTTGTTCGACGAAATTACTAACATGTGTGTTGGCAGCACTGATGCGCGTAAGATAATTACACACAGGTTGGTAATCGTGACTGCTTTAAGAGACGAGACGTAAGATAGCTTTAGTTAGTAAGTAAGTTGTTCTCTGTGTCGTTATGCCTGAAAGTGTATTACAAAATAATAAAGCAAACAGAAAAGTAAAGAAAATATCTTGCGTCGTAAATACTGAGCAGTTAACGCACTGTGTAAAACAGAACCAATAATTAAAACAGAAGTCACGCGATTTCGTTCAACAATGTGTGTATAAAGCCTACAAAGTCCACAATATATAAGAGAAATTAAACATTTCATAGTAATAAAAATGTTTATAGTTTAGAAAATACAAGCACTTTTCCTAAAATTGTTACAACAAGCTCCCCGTTCCCCTACCTACGCTAGATCTCGATTCTCCTAAGAGTAGACTTCAGTTACGGGTCGGTCTTCGCGATTGTCAAGTCGTCGTCAGTTACGCCGAAAGTCCGTTTGATGAAATCGAAGATGGGCGCGAATTTATATGGTATTAGTAGCTGGTCGCGGCGCGGCGCTCACATGATGCCTTGCTTGCATATTTTTTGACGCGTTGTAAGATTCGAAAAAGTGGCGCAGGGTGACGTACGTGACACTTTCTTACCCACCCTAACACTTCCCTCCCTCCATACTTCCAGATCTCATTCCTCATCTCATCTATTCCTGCTGCTTTCCTATCTTTCAATTCTCCTACTACTTTCGCTATTTCTATCCAGTTTATTTCCTCTGTCTCTTCCTCCTCTTCTTCCGATTCACTCCTCTCTTCTTCGTCTTTTCTTTCGTTTGAATCCCCTAGCGTATTCATAAAATACTCCTGCCATTCCTTCATCTCTATTTCTTCATCTACCATTTTCCTTCTTCCTCTTCTTTCTTTATTCACTATTTCCCACACCTTATTCTCCGTCTTCGCTTCTTCTATTTCTTTTACGAGTCTCTCTGCCTCCTCCCTCTTTTTCCTTTCACATAATTCCTTCTACAGTCTCTTTTCCTTTCTATATTCTCCTTTGTCCCCTTTATCCATCTTCTTAACATTTTTCTAGTTTCTCTCTTGCTCTCCTCGTATTTTTCTCCATTCCACTACCCCTTTTTGTTTCTGCCTTCTTCTTGCCCCTTCATCCCTTCCTCTTCCGCCCTTCTGAATTCCTTCATTCCTTCTCTGATCTCCTCCTCTAAAACATCCCTTCTTTCCTCTCCCCACCTTATCCCTTCCTTATATTTTTTTCTTACCTCGGTCGTCCATTTCCCTCTCCTACCTCGTCTTCTTTTCACTCTCCTTCTTCCTCTCCTATCTCCTTCTCCCTTCAGGGTCGCTACTACTGTGTGATGATCCTGAGTCTATCCTGTCCTCTACCTCTAATCTTCTTCCTCTCTCTTTCGCAGTGCTGTTCCCCAAAACATAATCAATTACCGATTCCCCTCTTCCTCCCGTATACGTCCACTCTTCTCCCTTTTCATCCCCCATTATACATCCATTCCAAATTGTCCACCTTGTCTCTTCCAAAAATTCTAGCAATCTTCTTCCCTCTTTGCTTATTTTCTTGTCCTTCGAACTTCTTACCTCCTCCCCCCTGCTTTCATTTACTTTCACTTCTCCTCCTCTTTCTCCCGTTCTCACGTTGAAGTCCCCTCCTACCAAAAACCTCTTTTCACCTCCTCTTCCTTCTACCCTTTCTCTTACCTTTTCCAGCTTCTTTTCCATGTCCCCGTTTTTCATACAATTCCATTATTCTCCATCTTTCCCTTCCCACTTTCGCATCTCCTGTCAGTATCCCTACCTCCTCTTCTTCCTCTTCTCCTCCTCCTTCCGCGTCTACCAGTTCGCTCTTAATCCCCATAATCATCCCTCCCATCGCTCTACCCTTTTTGTTTCTTTTCTCTGCCATCTGCACTTTCCATTCATATCTTTCTGGTAGCCTTTTCTTGACGCTCTTCCATCCCTTTTCCCCTATCCAGGTCTCCATTAGCACCATCACATCCCATTCTTCTAGTCTCCTCCAGAATTCCTTATCTTTCCCTGATATTCTCGCTACATTCCAGAATACCAACTTCCATTCAGTATCCCCCTCATCTCCCCCCCCCACTTTTTGCTTCCCTCCTCTCCTTCCTCCAGTATTTTCCCTCCCCCTTACTTCTTCCCTCTCTTCCCCTTTCCTTCTTTCTTTTTCTCCTTCCCCCTTTTCCTCCCTCTATTTTCTCCCAGCCTCTTCAGTCCCCCGATTCCCCTTCTCCTCCTTCCTCCACTTCGTCTTCTGTTATATCCATCCTTTCCTCTCTTCTTTCCTCTCTCCTCCCCCCTTACCTCTTTTGCTCTTTCCCCCTCCTCACCTTCCTCTCTTGTCTTCCTTTGATCTTTTCCCTTCTCTCCTTTATTCTTTTCCTCTCCTCTCCCTTCCGTATCTTTTTTTTCCCTCCATTCTCTGCCTTCTATGTTCTTTAATTTTTGCTTCTCCTCGTCCCATGTCCACACTTCCCCCTCTACCCAGATTTTCCCGTATCCTGCTCTCACTCTCTTTCCCTTCCACTTCTCTTTCATCGCCATTCTCTCGATCACCCACATCTTCCTCTCCTTCCACGTTAGATCATCTTCTATCCTTTCATTTCTTCCCCATAGACTTCTCTTCTTCAATATCATCTCTCTTTTCTGCGTCCAATTTCCCAAGCTTGCAATTACTAGTCTTCTATTTCCTTCCGTTCTCACAACCCTTAATTTTTTTATTTTAACCTCCGCTCCGATCTCTTTCATCAGCTTTTGCAGCTCCTCTTTCTCCTTTCCTCTTTCTGTTATTAATCCCTTCACCGCTATGCTCGCTCACCTCCTTTCTCTTTCTTTCCTTTCCACGATCTTTTCCAGCTCTCTCAATTTCTCCGTTAATATCCCTTCCTCTTTTCCTTTCTGCCCCTCGTCTCTCTGAGCTATGCCTCCTCTTTCTATCTTACTCATCCTTTCCAATATCCCTTTCCAATTATCCTCTCGTTTCTCTCCCTTCTTTATCTCTTCTATACTCTGCATAATTTTCTCTAATTTTCCTTCAATTTCCTTTCTTTCTTCCTCCTACTTTTCTTCGCTCTCTTTTATCTTCATTTTCAACTCTTCTACTTCATTTTTTACTTCCTTTCTTAATTCCTTCCCTTGTTGTCCTATTACCTTCTTTAGCTCTTTTCCTTGCTGCTCTACTTCTCTTCTCATCTCTCTCCTTTGATCGTCTAATTTTTGTTCAACCTTCCCCACCATTTCCTTTACCACCTTTCTTTTTTCTTCCATCTTCTTCTCTACCTTTCCCATCATCTCCCTCACCTCTCTTGTTCCTTCCCCTACTATTGTCCTCAGATCTTTGAACAGATCTTCTTTGCTCTCCCATACCTCCTCTTCTTATTCTCTCTCTCTCTCTCTCTCTCTCTCTGTCTCTTCTCTTCCTTCCTTTCTTTTCCTCATTTCCTCTCCTTCTCCTTCTCTTGCTTTGTTCTCTCCACACTGCTCCTTTTCTTCTTTCTCTTCCTTCTTTTTCTTCATTTTCTTCCACTCTGGGGAGCTTACCTCTTTTTTTCCTCCTCCCTCCAGCTTTCTTCTTCCACTTCTGTGTTGTTCTCTCCTCCTTGCCTGCTACCACTCTATCTATCTATCTATCTATCTATCTCTCTCTCTCTTCCTGGTCCATTTTTAACCAACTTCGAAAAGCAGGAGGTTACTCAATTCGACAGTGGGCGATGTTTTTTTTTTGTTTGTTCACGCACCATTCCTAGACGGATGGACTGATCTGAATGGAACTTTTTCCATCCGGTGGGGTTTGGTCTCCCATTGGTCCCGTTTAGAAAACATTTTCCATATCTCAATTGTTTAAATAGTTATTGCAAAATTATCGATTTTTGTTCGTCCAGGCAATGCTTCGAGACGGATGGACCAATTGGAATGGAACTTTTTCCATTTTGTACGTTGGGATCTCGCGTTGATTTCGTCTCCGATAAATTTTTTCATAGCTTCATCGTTATCGACGTTATTGCAAAATTAGTGCGAGGTGTAACACGGTTCCGATTGTTTATCGTATCTTTCGGAAGGAATAGGCCGATTTATCGGAAGGAAAACTCTTCTACCTTGTGCTGGATGTTGTCTACGTAATAACATTTTGCAGAAATGCTTAATTGTTGCTTTATTTCTATTGTTATTGTATAATTATAATTATAATTATTTGTTTATTCGGCCATAACCAAGCAACGGGACCACGTATCGGAATGAATCTTTTTCCGTCCTGTCGTGTATTTTCTCTACATAGTAGGGTGTGCAATAAGTTTTTGATTGCCGCTTTGTTTATATTGTTATTGCATAACTGTTTGTTTATTTGGGCATATCTAAGGAACGAGTCCACATATCGGAATAAATCTTGTTCCCTCTTGCTGCGGATGTTGTGTAGATAGTATTATGTGCAATAGTTTTTCGATTGTTTATACGGCCATAACTAAGGAACGGGACCACATATCGGAATGAATCTTTTTCCGTTCTTTTGCATACTTTCTCCAGGTAGTAGCGTCTGCAATAATTTTTCTATTATCGCTTTATTTCTATTGTTATTGCATCACTATTTATTTATTCGGCTATAACTAAGGAACGGGACCACGTATCGGAATGAATCTTTTTCCGTCTTGTCGCGTATCTTTTTCAGATAGTAATGTTTGCAGTAATTTTTTAATTGTTGTTATATTTGTATTGTTTATTGAATAATTAATTGTTTATTCGGCTGTTTCTAAGTAGGTGGTCTATTTATTGGAATCAAACCTTCTAGATCATGTCATGGACGTTCTCTTTATACTAATGAAATTGTTATTGCATAATTATTTGCTTATTCGGCTGTAACTAACAAGGTTACTAACTAACTCCGATTTCAATGAAACTTTGTAGGCTTATTAAACTCGTAAAAATAAGGGACACGTATTGTTTTTATCGGCTGAGATCCACTTTAAAGGGGTGAAACCACTTTCCAAAGTTAAAGCATGACAATGCTATCTCGGTAATTATTGCACATAGAAAAAAATTCCTATGAAGAGTTTTTTACGCACAGTCATGGTTTTTTTACGCACAGTTTGAAAATGTTTATAAAATTAAAAAATAATAATTTGTTTATAACAAAAAAATTGTTGTTCTTCTATTTCACAAGTTTTTTAGATGTTCAATATAACATAAAAGAAAGCAAATTTTTTTCCGAATCCATTGATATATAATATGATGTTGTAACAAATCGTTTAAATGAAATGATTAAGTGTTACGAACACGTTTCTTTATAATATAATAATGTAGGTGTGTGTTACAATAATTCTTCGTTGACGAAAACCGATCCACTGAAGCAGTATCCCTATTTTTTGGTTTCACCACTCTGGAGGCCAATGGCAACTTCTCTGTGGTCTCCTCGGATGGTCGCTGGATCCGTCGTCGTCTAATGGGAGTGACGTCTAGCTCGATGTTGGATTCGGAATCGGATGAGGTCGATAGAGGCGTTACTTTGCTTAATGTTTACGGTAGGACGATTAGCGAGAGAGTGTCTGTTGGCACCGTATTGCTTCACATCGCATGGTAATCACGGTGACCAACCTCGTGATATGTATTTATAATTATTGTAGGTAGATCATATAGGATTCACTTATTGGTCGTAATTCGATGTCTCCTTGTTATAGTTCGACCAATAACATACGATTGTCACAATGCATTTGCCTCCTACAGTTCGGCAGATTTTGTATTACTATATATGTATGTATACCGCGCAGATCCGCCGAGCCGCAGTAATACGAGATACAAAAGGTTCAGTCCAATATATGAGATACGAATTGTTAATAGTTCACGATGTCTGTGTATGTGTATTTTTGCATGATGTATAATGTGACGTCGCGACGCGCGACGTCCCAAAAGTAGAGGAAAGGAAGGACCACGAGGACGAGTGCACCGAGTGAGGAGAGGAATGGACGAACGAGTGAGCGCGAGGGAAAAGAGAAAAAGGAAAAGAGGCGACCGAGCGACAGCGGTGGACGGCGTGATTGCATGTAAGGCGAATACCGCTCGCGAGAAGAGGAGTACCCGCACGCCAACGATCAGCATCCGCTCCTACCGGACGTCCGAGCGACTCCGTCGCAACACAGGACGGAGGTCGAGCCGACCGTGAACGCGTGGGACCTGAGTACTCCCCGACCCACCAGCAGCCACTAAAAGGGCCGCCCGGATGCCACTCCACCAAAAGGGTTGGAAGCCGACTTACCGGCCAGGAGCCGGACCGGGAACGAGCCGTTCGCGGGTGACCTTTCTCCGAGACGAGTCGGGTGGAGGTGGAGTACGTCCCTCCCCGGCCCGGGGTGCGGCAGAGGACTGCGGCGGGTGACCGAGCTGGCCACGTCAGGCGCCGGTTGCACCCGGGCAGATAGCCATCACACCCCACGCAACGCATAGAAAGGCCCCGCGAGCCGCAAATAAAGATGCATGAAACGCCGTAGAGTTGAGGACCCGCCACGCAAGTATCGCGGCGGGCCGAAGGATCAGCGACGATGGCGAAATTAGGAGATTTGGCATCGGCGCTGGAAAGGCTCGGTGGGGGAAAACGGCGACACGGCGGTTCACGGAGCGGTAATCCGGAGGAGCGAAAGACTCTAGTTTCGGCTACGCAGCAATTATGAGCGACCCCGAAAAAAAATCGAAAAGTGTGCGAAGAGGACGCGAACCGACTAAGCGAGCGGTATGTCGTCCCGCGACAAGTCCGTCCTGTAAAATAGCCAGTTGAAACGGAATCACGTGTGTTTTATGTAAAGTAGTAATCGTAGTATGAATGCTTTCTCTGTGTGTGTGGACGGCAACGTCCAGCTATCTGGCGTGTCCCGATGACCGCCGCTATCTTGGAGTGCGTGCGAGCCTCCACTGCGCCGACCACCCGCCGCGTCCCACTCGGTAACGAACTCGAGTAAGTAAGATGTAAGAAAAGTAAGCTTTTCAAGGAGCGATTTTAAAGTTATCTCTCCGTGCCGTAGAATTCCGGAGATAGATAGAATACTTTCGCTTTGCGTTCCTTCTGTATTGTATTCTTTTCGTTAGTCTTTAGTTCATTGTGTAAATGAGTAGGGATTAACGTAAAGCGAAATAGCGCGAAAGAATTGTAAAATCACAGGTGCGAGCGGATCGTCACAAAGAGTTTTCGAAGAGGCGCGTAGGCGGGGATACGCGGCGGGCCGAGTCACGCGTGGCCGTTAGCCACCTTCGCGCGACCGCGTGCCGGTCTCACGCATGTTATTGTATACATTTCGAGTCAGCTGATCGTATCCGTAGCTTTGCGAGAGAAAAACCTCCTTTGTATAGCTCATTCCTTGGAAATTGCATTCCGAGCTTTGTAAATCGCCGCCGTTCGGATAATTGAACCGCAAGAAGGCGGAATAAATTGTCATTTCTTTTATTAACTAACGTTGTAGATTTTCTTTATGTGTAATTCGTGTAGAGATAAGCTTGTAACGTCTCGTTTTCCTTGACGAACCAGCCCCTCTACCGTACCGTTTACGGGGCTGAGCTACGGCGGGAATTCCGGTACACGTTCTTCTCAATTTAGGCTATTAAGGAAGTAACTTAAAAATCGACGCAGCGATGCGTCTGGCGCCCAACAAGATATTTTATTAGAACCGTAGAAAGATGAGCCTTAACACTATTCCTACCGACACTTCACGTATACCTATTCCTACCGCGGCCGGTCAAATGACCGGTCTTTCACAACTTATATTTTTCAATATTGAATGCAGACCAATAGCCAGCTTACCAGTATAAAAATATATTTTCTTTTATTCAAGAGTACATAATCTACATTTTATTCCTTTTCGTCGCATTTTTTACAAATGGGCTTCTCAACTGTACATTTTCCGCATACGTACTTTTTACATTTTAGACAGATTTTGTTCGTCTTATTATCTTTACAATACCTTATCTGACATGTTTTCCGTTCGCGGGAACCTGTACTTGTACTTGCGATGGGTATTGGTTGCCGAGTTCTTGTTAGTATTCGATGGCAAGTTCTTCTGCCAATTGGAATAGAAATTCCTGTCTTGTAATTTCTCCTCCCGTAGTTTCTTTATATAACACCCATGCATTTATGCCGGCTAAATCCAAGATATTAAAAAATACTTGCAAAGGCCATCTCCGAGATTTAGATTTTACCGAATAATTTCTGGCCATTTGGTCGGTCACATCTACGCCAAATTTGGTGCTATTATACAATTAAATTGTCTCCGGTGTTCGGGTGTCATTTTCTTCAACTTGTACGGAGTTGTGCATTGAACTGAGAATTAGAACTTTCTTTCTTGGTTTGGCTTTGTAAATTGTCAACATACAATTATTTGAGCGATAGAGTTTGGTTGAGAAAAGTGCTATGTCGTCGTTTTTCAGTTTTGCCAGTCTTGGTAGCTCTTTTCTATTTGCTCTAATTGTTCCAACAATCGTAAACCATTTTCTGGAAGGCACTTCTCGGATAAAATCGTGCCACAACTACATTACCTTTCGTTTGTAACGACTTTATAGTTTTGGCATTGAGTCTTAGAGAGAAACTATTACAAAAATGTATAAATCGTACTACCGGTCAAATGACCGGTCGTGGTAGGTAAGACAGACTATAAATTTTTCTCAGAAAATTAACAATAAAAAAATAAGTGAATATTGAAAAATGTATCATACGTATATATGAGGAAAAGTCGTAAAGTTTAAAGGCGATTCACTTACGTTGAATGTAGGAAATTCCAATTGAAAATTTAAAAACGGTCATTTGACCGGTTCTGGTAGGAATAGTGTTAATGGTCGTACAGAAATCGAGGAGAACGTGCCGAAGTGTGACGGCCGCGGAAGGAGCGCGATAGTCGAGTGGAATATTTAAAGTATTTGATCGCGAGTGCATAGAAGCATCGACGGGCGAGTAAGTCGGAACGAGAGATCCGAAACGACGAAGCGCTCTGGATTTCCCCGTACGTGGGCGGGTTGAGACGCGGGTCTCCCTGGGCTCTCGTACGGGTGGAGATCGACGCCGGACGATCGGAATCCGACCTTTCCTTCCACCGAGAAGTCGCGTTTAATCTCGAAATTAACGTATAGAAAATTACGCTTCCTTCCAAAGCGTAGAGAAAAGTGACGGCTTAGGCCGGAACTCTTCACGTGCATCCATCACGAGCGTACCGCTCTGGGTGCAACGTTACAATATTTTTATATTGCTACAAAAGACTCCCATAATGTGCAAGATAATATGATACAGTACACAACAATATTAATATTGCTTACTCCATAAAAAAATGTTCGAAACAAGGTTATTTTCGGCACCGTGTGCAGGTTATGAATGCACTTTTTCCACAGATATCGCAAGTTGGTGTCGAACTTGTTGCAAAACAAAAGTGTACTGGATTTTCAAAGTGTGGAGGCCTCTCTTCTATATAGCCACTTTTGAATCAAGCATATTTGAACAGATCTATGAATCTTGGGGAAGAAAATTGATTATGCGTTAACGATTGAAGTTTTATGATATTGTCTCTTGAATCAAGATTCAAATTCATCCAAAATTTCGTAATTCAAAAGTAAAACCATATCCGAGAAGCGGTTAACAAAACTTTTCCACATTCGAAACCCATAAACGTCTAACGGTTGAATTCTTCCAGTTGTACTCTTTGGTATGACAAGGTGTTTTAAACTTTTACCTTTTGGCGTAGCGTCAGGCAAATGCATCATATTATAGATCAATGGATTCGGAAAAACATTGCTTTCTTTTATGTTATATTGAACATCTAAAAAACTTGTGAAATAGAAGAACAACAATTTTTTTTGTTATAAACAAATTATTATTTTTTAATTTTATAAACATTTTCAAACTGTGCGTAAAAAACTATGAAACTCTTTCCATAGGAATTTTCTTCTATGTGCAATAATTATCGAGATAGCATTATCATGTTTTAACTTTGGAGGGTGGTTTCACCCCTTTAAAGTGGATCTCAGCCGATAAAAAAAATACGTGTCCCTTATTTTTACGAGTTTAATAAGCCTACAAAGTTTCATTGAAATCGGACGCGGACACTTGGATATGTTTCCTTGTTAGTCATGGTAACCGTACATAGGTCGTCATTTAACACCTCCCCCCTTTTAGTCCGAAAACGATAGGCTTCGGATAGAAAATCTTTAAATGAATCAGAGTAAGATTAAGAATTAAATAAATACAACAGGGATTAATTAACCGAACCTTTTTTTTGGGCCTACCTATTTAACGACAGACCTAGGGTAGTGTGAGATTTTTACTCACTAAAACCCCCACGGTAGCCATCCCTCCGCGCATTTAGGACGGCTCCGGATACCTCAGAGAAACACTTCCGGTGCCCTCCTCACGCACGTCTGGGGGGAATCGAAATCCCCATGGCTCCGGGGAAGAAAATTTCCCCCGGCAATACCTAATAAGGGCGGGCAGTCTGGCCACAGAACTGCCCGCGTACAAAGCACGAACCATCCGGTCCAAGGGGAGGGGTCGACGGCGTGGTATGACTCACGCTAGTCGTCCCCCTCCCATAA
>JAIFRP010000252.1:24231-34574 GCA_032403825.1 Odynerus spinipes
GCAGTCGATGGTTGGGCGATGGCGCGAGCGCCTTGAGGCGCCCAGCGCCGGCCATCGACTCGTCATTGCAGTCCGACCGTGCCTCGACGCGTTTGTGACGCGTAGGCACGGTGGACTCACCTACCGGCTGACGCAGGTACTTTCCGGGCACGGATGCTTCGGAAAGTATCTGCAACGCATTGGGAAGGAGCCGACCACCCAGTGCCACCATTGTGGTGCCGCGGAGGACACGGCGCAGCACACTCTCCAGGAGTGCGCTGCGTTTGAGGAGGAGCGCCGTGTTCTCCGCGGCACCATCGGGTATGACCTCTCGCTGCCGACCGTGATTCAGGCCATGGTCGACAGCGACAAAAACTGGAATACCGTGGCCTCCTTTTGCGAGCGAGTTATGCTGCAGAAGGAGGCTCACGAAAGAAATCAGGAGAGGGCCGGCCGACAGATCGACCCTCTGCCCGTAGGAAGATAACGGGGAGGGGGACGGCCAGCGTAAGTCATACTGCGCCGCGGTCCACGGGTCGTACGCGGGCAGTTCTGTGGCCAGACTGCCCGCCCTTGTTAGGTATTGCTGGGGGAGATTTTCTCCCCCCGAGGCGTGGGGGGTTCGATTCCCCCCAGACGTGCGCGAGGAGGGCACTGGAAGTGTCTCTCTGAGGTTCCCGGAGCCCTCCTCAATGCGCGGGAGGATGGCCACCGTGGGGGTTTTAGTGAGTCAAAATCTTACACTCCCCTGGGTTCTGCCGTTAAATAGGCAGGCCCAGGGGGCCTTTTGACGGTTTCCCCCACGTATAAAAAAAGGGTTGCGTCTGGGTCGGGTCAGGGGGGGGGTTGAGAAATATACGAGGTAAAAAATGTACGGCGGTTTCTTAGGGGGTGGAGACAGTGAGGCGTCACAACGGTTCTTCGTCTTCTTCATCAGAGGAGGTTGCGAAATAAAGTATCTGTGGCTTCCTGGATAATGCGTCGGCATTGGCATTCGCTCTTCCTTGCTTGTATACGATGTCGTACTCGTATTCCTCCAATTTGAATCTCCATCTTAATAGTCGTGACGTGGGATCTTTAACGCGGTGTTACCATATGAGAGGCTTGTGATCCGTTACGAGTTTAAATTTTCTTCCGTATACGTATGGCCTAAAGTGATTAACGGCGTATACGATGGCTAGTAAGTACTTTTCAATAACTGAGTAATTTAGTTCTGCTCTGCTAAGGGGTTACACCACCTTAAGATTTTAAAGAAATCGATTTTTTTAAGCTAGATTTGTTATTTATAGTTTTAAGAATGTTTTAAGCTTTCAATAATGTAAAAATTCCAATTATTACCGGAGTTATAGCAATTTGAAGTAAGCGCGGCAGAGAATAGGCAAGCTAGTACCAGTACATCATTGACGCGGTGCTATTTTTCTTTTGCGTTTTTCTCGAAACTACATTTTTCAAACTGGTGGACAAAATATCTCAAGATCCCCTCAACCAATTTTGATGAAATTTATACCGCATATTCTTTATAATATTACTACAATGTAGCTTAGGATTTTTTTGATTGGATGCCGCGTTAATTTTTTATTAAGTTTCAATCCTCAAAAATCGGTGAAAATCAGAGTCTTCTTGTTCAAACAGCTGTCATTTCTGTAAAAAATTTTTAAACATTTTTTCCCTATGCTACATCGTAGCTATTACCTTTCTCCACAAGAAAAATTTTTTTTTATATTTTTGAGACGATGCCTGACAGACACAAATGTTCCACCATCAGCAAGAATTTTAAAAAGGGTCCTACTAAACGACTTATATCTTCGCCATTTTTTAACTTTTGTTATTCGTTTTTTTTAACTTGTTTATGAAACTATAATGTATTTGTAAAACATATGACTTATTTTATATATTTCATAATTGCGTCAAACAAAGCTTCTATTTCGACACCTATTTTTCCGAGCGCCAAGGTGGTGTAACCCCTTAAGTATTCTGGATGCGTAGGCAACAGGTAGGTTATTCCCTATCTCCCCCTGACTAAGTACTGCGCCAATGGCGTATCCTGATGCGTCGGTAGTAATTATAAATGGTTTTTCAAAATTCGGATATTGTATTATCGGTTCTTTATATAGAGCTTCTTTTAATGCTTCGAAAGACTTGGTTTGCGCGTCTGACCATTCAGATGGAACCTTATCCTTTAAAAGATTAGTGAGCGGTTTGGCGAGTTTTGCGTATCCTTCAATAAATCTTCTATAGTAACCTGTTAAGCCGAGAAATTGTCGAATGTTCTTTGCTTTTTTAGGTGTGGGAAAATTTTTTACTGCATCAATTTTCTTAGGATCTGGTAGGAAACCCTCTTCAGTGATGATGTGCCCGAGATATGCAACTTCTCTTCTGAGAAACTCGCATTTATCGGGTTGTAGCTGCAAGTTGGCCTTTTTTAAACGTTCCACTAACTTTAGAAATTTTATTGTGTGTTCTTCTAAAGATCGGGCGTATATTACGATGTCATCAAGATATACGAACATTTCTATGCCTTGTAATCCCATGAGCGTTTGATCCATAAGTCGTTAAAACGTAGCGGGAGCATTATTTAGGCCGAAGGGCATTCGATTGAATTCATAATGTCCGTGTGGAGTGGAAAATGCCGTTTTTGGTTTGTCCTCTTTTGCCATAGGAATTTGGTGAAATCCGGAAGCTAAATGGAATATTGAAAAGTATTTGGCTCCTCCTAGTTAGTCCAACATGTCTGTGATGTTAGGTAATGGGTAGGCGTCTCCGACCGTTTTTTTCGTTAAGTGCGCGAAAATCAATGACAAGTCGCCAACGTTTATTGCCCTGGGAGTCGGGTTTCTTCGGTACTACCCATAGTGGTGAATTGTATGGTGAGGTGGAAGGCTGTATGATCTCGTCCTTTAACATTTGCGATGTCTGTCTGTAAATCTCATTTTTATGCACAGGTGGATAACGATATAGTTTGGTATTTATTGGTATATTGTCTGTTTTAAAATCACATGTTCCGCTTTAGTGGTGGCTCGTAATGGTTCTCCGGGTAGATGAAAGCAGTCGGCGTATTGGCTAACCAAATCTTTTACTTCTGTTTCTTCTTCTTTATTAAGGTGCGTCAAACGTAGATGTTTTAATAATTCTCTTTCTCTTTGTATTGCAGAAAGTGGCGTTGCTTCATCATCAATGGGAAAGTAATTCGTGGTGAGTATCTTACCTTCATTTATTCCCTCATGTTCTTTTATTAATTTTATTTCATTTTCAGGTGCTGCGCCTTCTTCCCAAATGGTATCTAATTTATGGACTGATGGTAAATTAGTTGCTGCAGTTCCCTTGGTTGGTAATGCAGTTTTCCTTTTATCCCTTTTCCATAAGGTAAATTTATTTTTACCTGTGGTTGGTAATATGGCATGCTTTTTAACATATGTCGATAAAGACGTTTCCTTCGTATCTTCTGTCGGATGTATACCGACATCTGATAATATCGTTTCTTCTTTTTCGGTTACCATGGGAGGTTGGTCATTCTGTATGATATCGCTGATTGTGGTAAGCATTTCTCTTTTCCTTTCCTTTGTCTTTCACTTTATTAATTCCCTGTACTTTTCAGATGTATTTACCGCACAATTTTCTTTCATAGAGAGGATTTCGGTAGGTATGTTATCCTTCATTTTTATTCTTGGTAAATTATCCTTTGGGTTGCTTTGTATTTTTACCTTCGGTAAAATAGCTTCTTTCTTTTTTTGTTCGATATTCTCTGCATTTCCTATAGATAATAATTCTTCCTTCGTATCTTTTGTAAGTAATGGAGGCCTTCATGCCTCCTGGCCTTCCTGGCCTTCCTGGCCAGGAAGGCCAAAAATGGCCTTCCTGGTCGTAGGATTTGCCGCAAGATTTGGCGTAAGATTCAGCGTGAGTTTTAACATTTTTATTTGGAACAATGGAAACAGTGGATTCAGCGTTAATTATTCTCTTTTTCTTTTCCGTAGGAACGTTGGAAACAGTGGAAACAATGGGTTCAGCGTTAATTATTCTCTTTTCCTTTTTCGTAGGAACATTGGAAACAGTGGAAACAGTGGAAACAGCGATACCTTTCTTTGGTCGAACGGCCTCGGTCGCTCGGTTCATTCCTAAGGATGGTACCTTCCTACCTACGTCGTCGCAGGTTGGTAATGCATTTTCTGTGGTTTTGAAATCGTTTGAAGAGATGGTTTCCTTTTCTTGAACGGTCTTAATTGTTTCATGTATCGGAAACGCTTCTGCTTCTCTTATTTCGTTACCTGAGATTTTTACCTCCTTCGTATGCTTATTATTCTTCCTTTTCTTTTTATTCTTCTTTTTTTCTTCAATTTTAGCAGTGCTTGTAATGTCCGAATTTTGCTCAGCGTTTTCAGGTTGTTCGAGAATCGTTGGTTTTGGCACAGGATTCGCCATCAACTATTAAAGAATATGTAGGTCCCTCGGACCTTGCCCCTTCTATTTCCTGCAGTTTTATGTACGGAAAGCTGACAGAGAGCGGCTTCTCTGAGGTATTGTAGGCGTAAAGGTACGCCTTTCCATCGTAATTTTTCAACAGAGCTTCTCCTATTAATATTCCGGGAACATTGAATTTTAATTTGCTCATGTATCCTTCCGCAGGTGAATCGTCCGTCAGAGTAATGCAAATCTGCGTTTTGGACCGAGCTGGCAGTCTCGCAAAGTTCTCGCTGAAGAAAGGAACTTCTCTATCCTTGAGACAGAGGGTTTGATTCTTATTATCGATACGAGCGTTGGTGGTTACGGGATAAGGAGATCCGAGTATTCCGTCTTGATCTATAGGAAAGTTGTCGTTCACGACGTGAAAGGTGATTATCGAATACGTAGAAATAAATCGTTCCCAGTGTGTGGGTTTGTCCTTCCGTGATCCCACTGATCTGACAGGCACTCTTTTTATCGATTTCTGTGTCATCGTCGAGGGCTTCGCGCTTTATCAAATTAATTTCTGCTCCTGTATATATCATGAGAACTACGGGTCCGTGGCTCGGATCCTGCTATACCCAAACGGATGTTTTAGACCCAAAATGTCTAACTCCAACGACTTTTCAGATTGGCAAGAATCAATGTTATTCGAAGATAAGGTGTACGATCAAATAAGAAAGGATATTATCAAAGACGAATTTCCACCACTTGCAAATAAAATAATTCACGGTCTATCAAACGACCTGGAAGAAGAAGACACAGCCCAGTAATACAAACAATAGAAAAATTTTTGATCATCTCAACTTTCAACTATCAAAACAATAGATTATTAAAAATGTATTTTTCAATACAAACTATTGTCATGGAAGACAACGCCTTCGAAATCAAGCATCTCCACGGCATTTTCCAAATGACCCGATGCGAAATCTGTCATAAACAAATGACACCAGCCAAACAAAATCCGAGTCATGGAAACAATTAAATTAACAAATTCCCCCCGAAATTAACTTGTTATAGCCATAATGAAGCTGCCGTACGGTGATTGGGAAGAGGAGGAGGATTTGGAGTACTATGGACCCATCGACGGAGTGTGGCCAAGGGACTACCCCGACGCTTATCGGATGCTGATGAATTGCAGCTGCTTTACAACAATCCGCAGCATCCCCTATATTTACTACCATTATACGGAAAACTGTTTCCTTATGTGTGCGGAATGCTGGGTACGACAGCCAGATCCGGAGTACCTCAGGACAGAGGGATACCACGTTTTGGCGTCACAAAGTCATCTGGGGCACAGCCTTGTCAACCTGTGCGTGGTGTGTCTGACCCGCATAATGGAGGCACGCAATCACGCGTATGAATGCACAGAATGCATCGAAGAATACTTCGAAAGTCATGAGAAACTTATGCTATACGGAAGGGTAGCCGTAATCACCCGTTGGAGAAGAAAAAAATATAGTTTAAAAAAAACTAATAATATAATAAAGTTTTTGTATTTTTATAAATAAGAGGATATTTTTTTGCGTTGTTCCCCTTTCCTTTTTTTGTTTTATCTTCGTTTATTGTATTTTATAAACGAAAGATTTTTAGATATGGACCTGCAGGAGCAGATCACCGTCTGCATTGGATTCGCTGGAGACGTTGACGAAGTCTGGGCCTCTACATGGAACGAGCACCGATTATGCAGCAGCTGTGAGCCAAAGTTTGGCTATCTCTTTGAAATGCGTCATCACACAACTTGGCACACAATGAAACTTTTGACGGCATGGAAAATGACTGACACCCTATGTATTGGATATGACAAGCAATTATTAATTATAAAAGGAGTCGGCATAGGCTGCCACGATTGCAAGACGCTGCAACATCGATACCTGAATGCTCTACGTGACAACCAAGAGATACCAATACGAAGAAGGCAAACCGGGGTATCAACAAGCCATTGTCGACGGTATAAATAATTAAAAAGAAAAAAAAACGTTTTTGTTTGGTAATCTAAAATATATACTAAAACTTTAAAAACGGAGAATTGTTCTAATTATTATTTTTGTTTTCTTTCTTTTTCTCTATGAGCGTTAAGATATGCGAATAAGCGATATATATGTTACGGTAAATGTGAATTATCCGGTGATTATGTATAATCACCGGTTATTATATATAATCACCACTAAGTTTGGTAAATGTGATAAATTCTTGAATATTTATCAAATTAACCGGTGAGTTTATATAATTCCCAACTCGTAATGGCGAATGTGATAAAAGTTCGTTACTGTTCGTTATTGGCGGTCTTTATCGATGTCGGATGCACTCTCTTTTTTTCTTACACTGTCCTTTTAGCGAGCACCAAACGTGCACGTGTCGCGATTGAAATTTGTCTACGATTCCGCTCGACTAGTGCCGATTTCTACAGTAGTATTTCCAATTTCGTGTCGGTTAGACGTTTTTCCGCTACCTTCTCGTATTTCATAACATTGAATGATGTATGGTATGCTTGAGCGTTTTAACTCTAAGTTAGTTAATATTATAAAAACTAAGAAAACAAACAGTGGTTTTCTGACGAAAGAAAGATATGATGACTTGTTAAAGAAAGTGAGTAATAGTAAAAACAAAAGTAGTGGAAAAAAACCAGAAGATTATCAAAGACTAAAAAGATACGACATAATGAAAGTTGGCAATGTTGAAAAACTTATTTTTCCAGTAAACAAAGACACCTCCAGTGTTAGATTTTACGTGTATTTTGAAGAACTTTTTACTATAATTCATGAAGAACGCTTATCAATAGGCCATGGTGGTAGAAACAGGATGTTAAAAGAACTTCAAAAAAGTACAAAAACATTACTACTGAAGAAGTGATGATTTATTTAAATTTGTGTGAAAGTTGTCAAAACAAAATCAAAGGTACCGAAGAAAGGACTTGTTGTTAGGCCAATGGTCTTTCAAGAGATGAACTCAAGATGCCAGGTAGACCTAGTTGACATGCAGTCGCAACCAGATAATGACTTTAAATTTATATTCGTCTATCAAGACCACTTGACGAAGTTCGTACAGTTGCGTACCCTAAAAAGCAAACGTGCAGAAAAAGTTGCATGTAACCTAACTGATATTTTTACTATATTTGGAGCCCCTAGTATACTGCAAAGTGACAACGGCCGTGAGTTCAGTAACCGAATCGTAGAAGAAGCTTGTGCAATGTGGCCGGATCTGAAAATTGTGCACGGAAAACCTAGGCACAGTTAGACTCAAGGGTCGGTCGAGCGTGCAAACCAGGACATAGAAAATATGCTAAGTTCTTGGTTGGAAAGCAATCAAACTAGTAAATGGTCTGAAGGGTTACGCTTTGTGCAACTTATGAAAAATAGGGCATTTCATGAAGGCATCAAGTGTATGAAGCAATGTTTGGGACGCCTGTAAAAGTAGGCTTGAAAACGTCTTCTTTCCCGAATGACTCAGTCGACCATTTTAGAACCGAAGAAGAGCTTCAGACTCTAATCAATACAGTTAATAACGCTTCTGAAAACACCAATAGCGAAATAGAAGATGATTCCGATGCGAACAATAACGATTCATCGCAAAATGATCCTTCACCTGAAGTTAAATTTGAGACTCAGAAAGATGATGAAGCAGTGGTCCCTTTAATCCAGACGGATATTTTAAGCAGGCAAGAATAAGCAAAAGCAGGCAAGAATTTTAAGCAGGCAAGAATAAGCAAAAAAATATAGAATGAGTGCTCTCACGGGTTAGGCGCCAATTTTTCTCACGCCACGCGTTGTGCGCCAATTCCTCCCGCTGTACATTACCCCACCCGGTGTTCTGGTGGCAAGCGATAGTGGAGATCTTCGGCATGTTACGGTCGCGGATTCGAAATGCTAAAGAACTCCGAAAAGAATCAAATTACCGGAAGGTTGGGCGCCAGACGAGAATTCGCTCGCCACGATTTCCGAAACGACAAAAACTCAAATAACTAAACTCGATATTCAAAACGAAATGTTCCGCGGCGCAACGTGAACCGGTAGGCCGGACTAGTTCAGTTCCCTTCGATTGGGATAACAGAGAGGGGGGGAGGGGTGCGTTTTAAATGATAGAAAATTCGGAAGGTTTTAAATTAACAAAATGAGCTTATATTCGCGGGGGATTCTAACCCTTACATTAGCGGACAACCGAACGAATGACGGATCGACAATCTAACAATTCGGCACGATAATTTAAATTCGATGATATAAAAGATTTCGGTAAACGCACTACGAATAAAAGAGAAGCTCCGAAATTCGAAAGCGGTAATCGGAGAGTAATACGAAATTAACGAACTAAGTGAATAGCCGCACGATACGAAAGTTTTCCCAAAATTACGGGAATCGAAACGCAATACAAAATTCAGAATTTAACGAAATTCACTTACGATACGAAGGTTGAAAGATATAAACGAGAACGAAGTCGTAATGCGAGAACGGGGAAATCAAAAGATATTCGAACGTAATACAAAAAAAAAGGTGAAAAGTACGGAAATATAAGGATGATCGCAATACGGAAAGTAAAATACGCGAAACAAAAGATTGACTTTACGAAAACGGAAATACAAGACGAAATGCCTCTTCGCTCGATGATAAAGTGCTCACGGTAACGGTACGGCAATCGTTTGCCCTCTCAAGGTGATCTTACAATAATGCATTTACGAAAACGAAATAACGACGAAACATCGACTGTTCCTGAAAATACGTGCTCGATAACGGCGGAAAGATATTTATTATAAATTCAGGTAGCCTTGGTCCATAATCTTAAGTCCCCAAACGAAATCTGCTCGTGTCTGGCCCTTTGCCCACGAGGATTTCAAACAACTCCCAAACGAAATACTCCGCCTTTGCGGGAGCTTTCAATATAAACGAAACGAAACTAAGGCAGGTAGCATAACGTGAGCACGCTCGTCGTTATTTTAATACCTCCTTGTACGGGACGAATTCCCCAAAATACTATAATCGAAAATATCTTAAGTGAAGGGACCAAGGTACGTGGGGGGTTTTCTTCCCCCGCATTAGATTCCGATAAAGCAGCGTAAGTTTTCTTACCCGGAGGTAGCTCGTAAGTGTCCACGTCGGGTCTCGGTAGGCGGCCTCGGCGTCGTGGCATTGATTTTATAAACTAGTAACTGAATATGAGCGAGAGCAATGAAAAGAAAGCGAGAGCCAAACGGTAATTACTTCCCGAGAGCTAGCGAAAGAGTGATCTCCGAGCGCTTCCGCATATCGATCGGAGCCTCGGGAATCGATAAATCACGTGACCGAAAATTTGGGAGGCGGAGCTCCTCAATCGCAGATAATTGGGTAATTCCCATTACGATATCATAAGCGCAGGTAAATACATTTACACATTTTATACTTTCATAGATCGGTACGCAAGATTCGCATTCCTTTAAATGACAATTTGTTATCGTCTTTCTCCCCTTTTTATGGGGTTCGCTCGCAATTCGGAGATAATTTCGCCGGGCGCTTTCAAAGGTCCCGCGGTGGGCGCACTTCTCGCGCCTCCTGGCGTCATGCGGGGTGACAACGGCGGGGCCGGTGAGCCGGGTCCTGTGACGTCACTCATTGGTGGCACGCGCTGGCGGTCCTCTAATCACCGTCGACAGCTGCTTCTTCCAATCGGCTATTCTTCTGGCAGTCGGCCTTGGCGCCGATTGGTTCCCACGAGGCGGTAGATTATAGTGCAGTGATGTTTGTCGTGAATGAAAGGAAATCATAAGTATGCAGATTGAAAATACGCAAAGTTGACCATCTTGAGAGAGCCTCTTTCGCTAGCTATATGTTACGAAATACGCGAAAAGAAAGGCAACGAAATTTCTTGGGGCGGGTGCACGGCATCACGTCACAGTGCTAAAGAAGGTTTAGAATCACAGGCAAAGAAAATGTTGAAAGTTTCAAATCTTAAATTTC
>JAIFRP010000252.1:35445-47580 GCA_032403825.1 Odynerus spinipes
ACGCAGTCGGCTTATGTGAACTACTTTTACTTTCTATTAAGAGTGATACCAAAGGCTGGTTGAAAACCTAATCAATGTAACTCGGATGCTCTTGTCGCATTTCTATCTTGAAATTAGACCAAAAAAAATTTTGATGTTTACCGAAACTAGAAACGCAAGCAGCTGACCGGCGACCCTACGTCGAAGGAAAGCGTCTCACTTCTAGTTTATATGACGACTTGTATACTGTCTTTCAATGCGGGCGCGTTATACGGGCACATCAGCAGACAATACAAGCGTTTGGGTCACCTCTGTTTCGGCAGAAATCTCAAGATTAGAAAAGTAAGCTCAAAACCGGCGACTTAATGTCGAAGGAAAGGAGCGCACGTCTAGTCTTATTCGTTCTTTATAAACTATCTTTCGTTACGGGCACGCTACGTGGACACCTAACAAAAATACAAGTATTTCACGCTAATAGTACCGCTTTTGATAATAGACGTCAGGATTTGTGACTTCCTTGAATGATTTGGCAAAGGCGTGCCTCTTATTTGAATTTTCCTGAGATTAGAAATGTTAGCGTTTAACTGGCGACTTTACGTCGAAAGAAAATCGCTTACTTCCAACCGACATTAACTCTTATAAACTATCTCTCGATACGGACACGGTAAGTGTGCGTATCGATAGACACCATAAGATTTTATCGAAATAACACGGCAGCTATAATCTAAGTTAAACAAATATTACAAGTTTGACTCGTGAGTATTATCTAACGAATCGGCGAAGATGTGCTTCTTATTTAAATTTTCCCGAGATTAGAAATGTTAGCGTTTAACTGGCGACTTTGCGTTGAAAGAAAATCGCTTACTTCCAACCGACATTAACTCTTATAAACTATCTCTTGATACGGACACGGTAAGTGTGCGTATCGATAGACACCATAAGATTTTATCGATATAACACGGCAGCTATAATCTAAGTTAAACAAATAATACAAGTTACAAATAATACAAGGAATTACTCGAAATTTCGGCGCATTTCCGGCTTTCCGGTCGTGTCGACAGTTTCTCTCATTTTTTCGAGGCGTCGCGATGCACATCCGCGCGCACTACTACATGGGCCACGCACGAATGCACACTACTATCATCCGACGCATTCTCAAACTCGCGCGTCGAACTCAACTCCTTCGACGCGGTTTCCATGGCCTCCTCTGTCGGAGGGGAGTGGCCTTCGGCCCGCGGCCCTACTCCCCTTTGCCGTTTCCCGACTTCTTTCGCGAGC
Organism: Odynerus spinipes; assembly: GCA_032403825.1. Classification (NCBI taxonomy): domain Eukaryota; kingdom Metazoa; phylum Arthropoda; class Insecta; order Hymenoptera; family Vespidae; genus Odynerus; species Odynerus spinipes. The sequence goes on from JAIFRP010000252.1 coordinate 36,703, forward strand.
ACCGTGGGCACGTCCATGATACGCAATCTTTCCGACCGCAGCGGAAGCAAAATTTTGCGCGAGGTGATTCGCATCGCGAATGCCTATGCCCTAACTCGGATAACGGAGCTCCCCGTCGGTCGGTTTATCGCTCTCTTTCTTTTCCGCGCCCGCCCCCGACTTCTTTTCCGCGGGCTTCTCTTCCGGATTCGAGTTTACCCCTTTAGGTCTAGCCGGTCTCGGCGCGGAATCTTTACGCGGTGGTTCCTTCTTACGTTCTTCCCGGACCGCCACTTCCTCTACCGCGTGTGCCATGGAGATTCTCACCGGTTTTCTCGCCGGGACCTGCCTAAACCGATCTACTTCGGACGAACGCTCGACTCCGGCCGACGACGGGGGTGGACGATAACGCTTACCCATCGCTCATATCCGCTCTCGCTGTCTACCGAGTTCCGTGAGCATATCGGAACTCGTTACCTCCCGCGGATATATTTCCCGCTGGTATTCCGGTCTCAAATTCGCGTACGCGATGCTTAATTGTTCGGCCATCGGAACGGGCGGGACTAATTTGGCCAGTAAACTCTCCGTTTGGAGTAAATACCGCTCGGCCTTTTCGTCGATTCCCTGCGTTCGCGTCCTAACGAGTTCACGTAACCGTTCTTGCATTTCATAACTCGAATATCGGGCCCTGAACGCCGTCCGTAATTCCTCCCACGTTCGCCACTGGTGTCGGCGTAACCGATACCAGTCTAAGGCTAAGTCCGACAGCAACGCCGGTATCACGCAAAGCAATTCGCGGTTCGTCAGTCCTACCAGCGCGCTTTCTTCCTCTACGCGATTCAAAAATTCGTCCGCCGTCATGTCATCGTCTCCGCTGAACGAAATTCTCCATCCGCGCACGAGTTGATCGACTAGGCGCCCGCTACGTAACGCTTCCGCTCGAGGAAAATCCAACACGCCCCCGTATTCTTCCCTAACACGGTCCGCGCGTCTGCTATTCGCTCTGCTCGCCCCTAACGTCCGGCCTAATCTCGTGGTCGGTCTTTCTCGCCTTTCTCTTATCTCGTCTTCGTCTAATTCCGGCGTATAATATTCCGTCCTAGACGGTCCGAAAGAAACAGCCTTCCCCAGTGGAAAGGATAACGTCGAAGACGGAAAAATTCCACTTCGAATTTCGTTTCGCGTATCGCTTTCCGACGGCAAAGGTCTTCGCACGCGATCAGCTGACGTTCGCTCGGGCTGCACTCTTACCCCCACTCCTCTACTTCGCTCGCCGAACGCGACCGAAGTCGCGACGGAACCTACCGACGAACACGGCGTATGGTGAGGGCGGCCTGCCACGGGAAAGATCGGCTCCGCTACCTCACTATCCCCTCTGCCACGCCTATCACTGATCGACCCTTCCCTCCCGGCTTCCTCAACTACTACCGTTGACATACGGAGCGACGAATGTGCGACGGGAAGCACGAACGCGGATCCTCCGGCGGGAAATTCGAATGGCCGCGAATCCGGATTCAGTGCCGATGTCACGCTACGCGCTGTCACTACTGGAGCCCAGCTCATGAAGGTGACCTTTGTCGCGCTCGTAACTGCCATCGTCGCTAACGCCGACGTGGTCGTGACCTGACTCGGATCGTGCGTTCTAACGACCTCCGCCGCGCTTTCCGAATTTATCAAATTCGCCAATTCCTCGGTCGCGGCACCGCCGTATATCCCGCTCCCCCGCGACCCGCATCGTTGCCAACGCGTTCGCGAGCGTTTGTTCCGAAGCGTCGAAGATCCACGCGCCCAGGGCCGTACGCGAACGGTTTGCCCCCCCCCACTCCTGCGACTACTCATTGTATTTATTAAAGTACGTAGCGGCGAAGCTCAAACCGAAATTCGAATTCCCTTCCTGCGCGCGTTTCTCCCAAGGTCGAACACTCCCGGACACTCGCGTACACTCCCAAATAAAGCCGGTGAAGGACAACACACACAGATAAATTTCCAAAACCACACAAAATTTCCCTCAGGATTTCTCGGCTTGCGTGGGCCCCACGTTGGGCGCCAAATTTTGTAACGAGATTCTTACCCTACCGGTGGAGTGCCGAGAATCGCGGCTCCTCCGGAATCCGGTTATCAAAAAAAAAGTTCTCTATTGTGAGCACTAATCGCACTAATTGATAACACGAAGATGCTAATTTGCTTGATATATGTATATTTCACTTATTTTACTTTTACAACTAAACTTTTACAAAAATGAACCTCCGCGTGCATAATCGTAATCGTAGCTAAACTCGTAATAATCGTTCCGGTTGAAACCTCGTCCTCTCTCTATTGTTTTCTCGCTTAACTAGGGAGCAGTAGTTTACACGCACTGCTCATTTCTGCTATACGCACGGCGCGGAGTTTAAAATTAAGAAACTGCACCTTACAGTTCGGCCGTCCTGACTTCATGGTCGACTCGACCATGCTCGTTATCAGGTTCGTCCTCTGTTCTTCTGATCCAAGGTTTCAATCGGTCTGGTCCGAAAATACCGGTAAATGGCCGCTGCGATAATTGAAAGCCTTCTATATTGGTAATAACATATCGATCGCGGTCTAACACAGCTTTTACGACATATGGGCCTTTAAACTTTGGTAACAATTTTCGGTTAACGCCGGGAGTGGTGACGACATTTTTTACCATTACATAATCCCCTACTTGATACTCATTCGGTTTCTTATGTCTTGCGTCATAAAGCTCTTTGTTGTATTCCTGCATCGCACGGTTCTTTTCTGCGCCTGTTTCCCTAAGCTTATCCCGGTCTAGTTCTACGTTTTGAATTTCATTTAATAATTCCTAAGGTCGTCGTCGTCAAAACCGTATTGGTTGCTACCAAATAATAGTATACTCGGTGTCGTATTAATAGTCTTATGCAACGTATTGTTTAAACAAAATTGGCTTTTTTCTATAAAATCAGTCCACCTTCCATCAGCTGGTAATTTCGATAGGGTCGTACGTAAAAATCGGTTCACACGCTCCACTTGGCCGTTGCTTTGCGGGCTGGCAGTAGCCACTTTTACGTGTTCAACGTTGCGTGCGCTTAGAAAGGCCGCGAACTCGTCAGACGTAAACAAGCTGCCTCTGTCTGAGATAATTCGACGACATGTGCCGAAATGACGGAAGTATTGCTTAAGACAATCGATTGCACTTTTCGTTACGGTATTCTTTACAGGGTAGAGAACGACAAACTTCGTGAAAGCGTCAATTACAATGAATAAATGTTTTATTCCACGTCCCGTTTTCTCAAGCGGGCCGTAATAATCAATGTGTACTGTTTCGAAGGGCCGCGTTCCTTTTTCATAAATGTATAATTTACCTTCTACTTTTCCGGTAGACAAAGAATATGTTAGACATTTAATGCAATTAGCTATATGTTCTTTTACTCGTTGACGCATCCCTGGGAACCAGTAAACTCTACTAACTAAGTCTGTCGTTTTCTCGGGCCCTACATGCCCAACCTCGTCATGGCACGTTCGAATCACGTCGTGGGTCATCGCTTCCGGTACATAAAAATATATTTCGCCGTCTTTCTTCCTGTATACGACTCCGTTCCGCAATTCGTACCTACTATCTTCGCGCATTTCTAACTCCTCTCTAATTTTCCTAATTACGGGGTCCTGTAATTGCTTATAGACTAGTATTTGATCGAATGATAGCGGCTCTACTACTAGAACGTTGCGACTTAAAGCGTCGACGTGCCGCATGCGATCGCTCGACCGGTGCTCAATTGTGAAATCGTAATTCTGTAAAATCATGCACCATCGGCTAATTCGCGGATTTATCTCTTTCTTGCTTAAAGCTAATTTAACAGCGTTACAGTCTGTCACAATCGAGAAGTGTATGCCCTGTAGGTAGACTCTGAATCTTTCTAATGAATAAATTATCGCTAATGTCTCGAGCTCGTAACTATGGTATCGGCTCTCGGTAGCCGTCGTGCGTCGACTAAAGTACAAAACGGGATGCATGTGTCCGTCCTATTGTTTCTGTAACAACACGGCCCCGTATCCGTATGAACTGGCATCCATGTGAAGTTCGGTACATGCAAGTGGGCTATACAAAGCTAAATCCGGATAATCCATTAATTTTTGTCGCAGTGTTTCGAATGCTTGAAGCTCCTTTTCGTCAAAACGGTAGAGCATATCCTTCTTAGTGAGGTCGTGTAACGGTTTTGCAATGCGGGCATAATCGGGAATAAATTTTCTAAAGTAGTTAGTGAGTCCTAAGAATCTCTGTACTTGCTTCACTGTCCTGGGTTGCGGAAAATTCTTAATTGCTTCGATTTTACATTCGCCCGGTCTAATTCCCTTTTCCGATATAATGTAACCGAGGTATTCTATTTCGCGTTTTACAAAATGAAATTTGCTAAAGTTGAGTTGTAGACCATAACGCGCTAAGGTTTCTAAAACATTCCCGAGAATGTCTATATTTTCTTCGACCGTACTCGTCGCGATCATAATGTCGTCTAAATCGACATCGAGTCGGCGAGTCCAAGCTCCGGTTTCGCCTTCCTCCCACTCCCTCTGCCACGACGCCATGAGGCGTTCGCGCGCCTCCCGCCGCCCTCGTGCGACGGAGGCCGCCCGCTCCTCCAGAGCTAGGCCCTCCTGTGTTCGGAGACGACGGCGGGTTTCGTCGTTCTCCTTCCTCTCCACCGCGAGTAGGTGCACTGGTGCAATCCCCGCTAGTACACCTACCGCCGCTGCCGACACGGTGCGATACGCACTGGCGACCCTCAGTGCCGCTCGCCGGTGGACAGGCGCCATACGTCGCCGTATAACGGCTTGTCGCATGACTCCTGCCCACAGAGGCGCTGCGTAGAGGAGAATGGCCAGCGCCACACTGACCAGCAGCCTTCGCCGTTCCGGCTTCGGCCCTCCCACGTTGGGCATGAGGCGACCCACTGCCGCCTCTGCCATGGCCGCTCGCGCCGCCGCCATTTCGGCGTGCTGCCGGAAGCTCCAACGCTGGTCGACGATCACCCCAAGATACTTCAGCGCCGGCTTCGGCCGGACGCTGACTCCCCCCACCATGAATATCGGGAGCCTCCTCACCCTCCTCTTCCGATAGAAGACGACGGCTTCCGTTTTGCCCCCCGCGATTTCCAGCCCCTGCGCCACGATCCAGTCGACGACGACCCCTAGAGCGCGGTTAGCTAACCCCTCCAGCCTCAGAACCGTGGAGGCCTCGACGAGAACGGCAATGTCGTCCGCATATGCGATGAGCCTCACGCCTCCCGGCATGGGAATACGCAAGACTTCATCGCACATAGCGTTCCAAAGCGTCGGACCGAGGATGGAGCCTTGCGGCACCCCGGCCGACACCCGGTGACGACATGTACCGTCCTCGGCCTCCAGGAGAAGTGTCCTGTCGCGGAGGTAGCTGTCCAGTATCTTCAAAAGATACCCCTGGACGTGCCACCTCCGCTCCAACGCCTGCATTATGCTACCCCAACCCGCAGTATTAAACGCGTTCTTCACGTCTAGCGTGATCAATGCGAAGCACCCGTCAGTGCGCGCCTGACCCCTGTAAACCCGTGAAACCGTCTCCTCCAGAACCCTAAAGCCGTCTATCACCGATCGCCCCGTCCGGAACCCAAACTGCATCTCGGATAGTCCACCAGCCGCCTCGATTGCCTTCTCAAGCCGAGGCAGGAGAAGACGCTCGAGGAGCTTTCCGGCGGAGTCCAAGAGGCATAGGGGCCTGTAGGAGGCGGCTCCCCCCATCGTTACCCTTCCCCTTCGGTATGAGTGCAAGGCGCTGGACCTTCCAACACTTGGGAAACATCCCCTCCCGCAGCACGAAATTACACACCGCCAGGAGCCACTCCGGTCGGGGACCCGCAACCAGGCGCAGTACCTCGTGAGGCACCCCGTCCGGACCCGGGGCACGACCAGGAGCTAGACCTCCGGCAGCGGTGTCCAATTCCGCCATGTCGAAGAGCGGGCACTCTCCAATCTCCCATTCCCTTGCAGGACGCATCTCCCGTCGCGGAAACAACTCCTCGGCTATTAGGCGGATCTCCGCCAGTTCGCCGGGAGCTGTCGCCGCGGTACGATTACTCAGCTTTCCCATCACTATTTTGTATGGTAAGCCCCACGGATCCCCATCGACCTGCCTAATTAACCCTTCCCATGACTTTGTCTTCGCCTTTTTAATGGCCCTAACTAATTCCCCCTTCGCGACGCGATATTCCCCGTCAAAACGCTCGAGAGGTCGTCGTCGTGTCCTCGCATGTTGCAACCGCCGTCGCGCCGCGACGCAAGTCCTACGCAGCCCCGCGATCTCGGGACTCCACCAGAACACCGATTTTCTTTTCCCGTTCCATCGGCGCCGTTGAGGCATTGCGCGGTCGCAACACTCGACGACACCGGATATAAAACCCCGTGCGGCAATCTCCGCGTCCCCACCCGTGTTAGGTTCGCCGCGTGGCCACCAGTACTCCGCCACCTCGTTCACACCCTCCGTGAACCGCTCCATGCTGAGCTTTTTCAGCACCCATCCTCTGCTGCGTTGCAACGATCGCCGCCCTGCAGGTTCACCAATATCGAACTCGATGGCCTGGTGGTCGCTGAGCGCAAGGTCCTCCAGGACCTTCCACCCGCTCAGGCGGAGCACCAAGTCATCGCTGACGAAGGTGGCGTCGATGACGGAGCCGGCCCCCCGCCGCCGGAAGGTGTCCGCGCAACCCGGAAGGTTGGCAGGCACCAGCCGGAGCGCGGCCGTCAGCCCCGCCAGCGACACACCCCTCGCGTCCTGAACTCTGCTTCCCCACAAGGGGGATTTGGCGTTGAAATCGCCACCCAGCAGGATCTGGCCTGGACATCCCCGGATGCATCTCTCCAGTTCGAACAAGCGCCCCCGGTACTCAGGAAGCGACATGTTCGGGGAGAGGTAACACCCGACGATGGTCACCCCCCTGATTCTGATGGCCACGAAGCCCCTTCCCCTCGCCCTTGGATTCCCAAGGTCGCGGTCCAGAACCCAGACGCCAGCGAGGCCGTCCAGATCGGAGCACCGGTTGCGACCGTTAGGAGTCCTAAAGGGCTCGCTAACGATCAACAACTGGGCCCCTCTCTCAGCGGCCAACTGACAGACCAGGTCCTGGGCTGCGCGGCACCTATTCAGATTAACCTGAAGGGTCCTGAATGTTGCCGCCTTGCATCACAGCACGAGCCCCTCCGGCGGCTGCTGTTCCCCCCCCGGCGCGTTGACCGCGCCGTCCCTTCCCTTTGGCGCAGCGGTGCACTCGCGCACCTTGTGCTCTTGCGAGCCGCACCTAAAACACATACCTCGCTTGTCCTCCGCGGCCTTACATTGGGCCACCACGTGTCCCAATTCGTGGCACCGGATGCATCGGCTCACCCATGCTTTCTCGCGGATGCGGCAGGACATCCACCCTACTTTCACCCGTTCAGCCCGCATTAGCGTCGCGGCATCCGCTACCGGTAACACGACCGTTGCGATCAGCTGTTGTCCCCAAATGGGACGAAGCATGATCGCCGGCAGTACCTCAGGCGAGGTATTCAGGATCGCGGCGAGAGCCCTGGTGACCTCCTCTTTCGTCGTCCCGTTACTCGCCCTTCGAATGTCTTGGCGATTGCTTCGCCAAGACGCGACGCTTCCCCGCTCTCCTTACCCTTGGCGAGTTCGACGAGCAAGTCGCCTGCCCGCGTGCTCCTTATGGAGCTGATTTGGACCCCGATTTGGTCAATGTCCACGCCGGACCACATCTCTCGTATCGTTCTGACTCTATCCAGGGTCTCTTCTCCGCTGGCACGAATTCGAACGGCACTCACACGTGGTTGTCGCGGCTGCTGCGCGGCCACGACGCGTCCGCCTGTAGCGACGTTATCCCGTTTCGGAGGTGGGGTAGGGGCTACCCCCGGGCCTCCTGTAACCCCCTTCGCTTGCTTCACAGACTTCGTCGTCTCTCCGACCGCCCTGCCAGCACTAGCCGCCTCTGCGACCTTCCTTTCACTTTTCCGCTTTTTGGCGGCCGACTTCTTCGACGCCACTACCACCCACGGTCCGTCTGGTTGGGCCTGGAAGCTCGGCCATGCGAGAGCTACTGGCGCAGCGCCGGTTGCAGGTGGCGTCGCTACCACCGGCACCGTTTGAGGTCCGCTTTCGGCTCCCGTTTGACCGCCGCCGCAAAACTCGATTGTTGAGCCCCTCGACATGGCTCGACAACCGCTCCCGTCTGTGAAGTTTCCCGCGTCACTCCCTTCGCACGGCACTCCCGCAGGTACCGTATCCCCTCTACTAGCTCGCAGTCCAGCTCCTGCCGGAGAGCACTGCAGCCCTTCACCCCCTTCTCGATCACACGCGCCTGCTCGAGCACGGCCCGGAACTCGTGTTTCTGGTTTGCATGAACATTTCTGTTCATGCACGCGTATTCGCTGAGACGAGCGATCCGTTGTGTGATATCCTCACACAGGGTGCTGACCTCAGCCTCCATTTCGGTGAGCTTCCTCACCTTTCCCACCTCCCCTTTCGACGCAGCCTTTACGATCGCGTTAGCGTCTAACCCACCACGCTTCGCTACCGTCGCCACGCTTTTTCTCGCCACTTTGGGCGTCCTTCGTGTTCGCAACCCCTCTGGATGGCGTCTCCCCAGGAGGCGTCGTCGACTCTTCGGACGAGCCGTCGCGTTCCCTCTCCCTTTTTTCAACGCGCTTCCCCTCCGCGCACTGGCTGAGCGATTCCGCCTCCGCCAGAATCCCCACCATCTCCTCAGCCGCTACACTTCCCCGATCATCGGCCACACTCCCCCTCGCCATCCCATCGCCACTTACAATATCCCCATCAATAGTTTGTTTTGGTTCCGTCATATTATTCGTTAATATTCCTAACGACGGTTCGCCCATCATGGGAGCCCTACCGCAGTAGGGCTACTATTTCCGCCGGTAATTTGCCCTAATTACGCATACGGAAGCCGAGAGGCGGCTTGTCAGGCGGCCTCACCCTATCCGTACGAAGTGACTCTACAAAAAAGGTTAAATTTTGGTGCAGAACACCTGATGCTAAAGGTTTAACGTCACCCCTATCGTGCGTGAGTTGCCCTACAACCGTCCGACGTAGGGGCTCACCACCTCAGGCTAGACAGCGTTGGTCTACGTCCCGGCCAACAGGGTATGAGGAAACGCCTGTCCAAGGCAGACCTCCACACATGCACCCGGGCCCCCGCCTTCAACCCCCGCATAGGCTCTGAACATGCTGCGATAGCGGTTCTTCCACGTTAAACATGCGGTTTCCTGGGACCTTTGCCCCTCAAGGAGGACTTACGTTTACCCGTAGTACGCCGCAGAGGTCAGGTACTAACATATTCGCAGCACACGGTCGGGGGCTACTACTCCCCCCTTGGTCAGTCTACGAGGGATATCCAGCGGGGCCGACCACATCTCATTCACACGGAAACTCATCATACACACAGAGACAACGGACAAAGAAAAGAAGAGAAAGGAAAGAAGAGAAGAAGAGAAGAAAAGAAAAGAAAAGAACAGACAAGGACAAACACACAACAGACGGTCTACTCTTAGTTCACGGTCCTTCCACTGCGCCGCCCGGCACGAGGCCCTGCGATGCATGACATCACAGTGCCCCCACTGGTCTATGCTAACAGCGGTTAGACCACTTAAGCTCCCCCGCCACGACAAGGCGGTAGACCTCGTGGGAGTAGCTACCTTCAACCTAGACTAGTCTTTACGCCTGCACAAGAAGATAAAATGGCTAAGTATTTATTGCAATATGCAAATATTTACTTCGGATTGATTCCAACAGAAGTAAGGAAGCTGGCTTATCAATGCGCTGTTTTTCTTAATACAAAGAATATACCTCCTTCCTGGCACGAAAATCAAATTGCTGGAATAGATTGGTTTAAAAAGTTTTTGAAAAGAAATCGTAGTTTGTCAATACGAACACCTGAAGCTACATCACTCAGCCGAACAACATCTTTTAACAGGACCAATGTTGAAGACTTTTTCAACAAATACCAAAGATTGCTCCAAACATACGAATTCACGGCATCTCGCGTTTGGAACATCGACGAAAATACTAGATTTATTTTGGTGACAGCGGTGGGATCTGAAAAGGTTACCGTGTGAAAAATCAATTATTGCACCGTAAAGTGAATTGTTAAATTTAAAACGTAAAAAGAAATTAAGGATCTGATGCCTCTCTCGCACACACCTGTCAAAGGCACGATGGATCCATCCACTTCGTCGTAATTTACGCCTTCTCCTGCTCAATTAGAGAGGTACCACAACGAAACGTTAACATTTATGGAGGAAAGTCGCCGATTGATAGAAGGACAACGTCGAAAAATTGAGGAATTAGAGAAAAAGGTACAGGACCCCCATGCACCATCCGACGGTGAGCGAACTTTACCTAATTCTACTTCTCCGATGGTAACGGCAGACGTAAGTAAATTATTATACTACGACCGACGTCTCGTTCTCGATGATTACATGTAGTAGCGTCAGCTATGCTCCGATTCACAACTTTTTTAGATTTAAGCTTCTCTTAGATTTAAGCTTTTTCCCGTTGTCCGTTCCTGATGCGGCACTGCGCGAGCTTTCTCCTCATTATTGTTTGTTGTGCTCAACGATTCGCACGGAAAAAGTAAAAACGACGGGAAAAGATAAAAGGAAGCGTTCTCGATCCCCTTCGAAGGAGAAGAAATGGACGCATAAAAATAAGGTGGATTTGCAGAAAATGCAAGACCAATTAAATAATCTATCTAAGCTGGTTGAAGGTCTTATTCCTAGGAAGCACGCGGAGAATCAAGCAAAGGAACATTCAGGTAAATTAAGGAGATTTTATTGCCGTTCCACACGAAAAGCAATAGGCAAGTTCCATACGAGCTTTGCCCCCCC
>JAIFRP010000266.1:33289-47484 GCA_032403825.1 Odynerus spinipes
ACCAATTTTTTATTACCAAAATTATTAAATAATTATTTTTATAACCATTATAGAAAATGTAAAACTCGCATTCAGAAAGTACAGAAGCAGTAATAAAAAGAAAATATTAAAAGATAATTTTAAGATTAAAAGATAAAAAGTTCTACATTAATGTTATGCCATGGAGTTATCATGGAGATACTCACTTTTTTAATACGTCGAGTACCACGGCGGATTATGCTTGATATATTTATAAATTCTATTTCTTAACATTTACCAGAATGTGACTACCCATTGAAGAGTGGAAATTAGAAAAGGCCTTAGTGCCAAAAACAAAGTTTTGTAATCGAGAAGAAAGGAATAAAACCTAAATAAAATCATTGCGCAAAACTGTATTATGTAATTGCACCCAGAGCTTCAAATGTGAAGTTTACCACTTAGAATCTTTCTTAGACTATAAAGCACGATATTTAGAACATTTTAACGTGAAAAATTCGATTTTGAAAAAAAAATGGCACTTAGACCCTTTGTAACTTATACTCCTCAATTTACATCGTCTTTATATCACGCGAGTGTATGCCCTGTGCAAGGACTTCCAACAATTACCTCAAAGTGATATGTCCATCTCGATGAATTCAAAAACTCGATTTTGCAAAAGATAATACTTAGACCCTCTCTGATTCCCACTCTTCAATTGTAAAACTAGTAAGGTCTAATGTAAACAAATACGATAATAAATTCTTCGTACTTGTATTCCGACAAATAAATAATTATAGACAAGATAGATAATAATAATAATAAAGATAAATAATTATAGACAATATATGAGATTATGTAAAATCTGCTCGGCACGCAACGCGTTAAAAGATTTTTCTTGTTAAACTACCGATGAAACTATGTTGTACGATACCAAGCTTATTCTCAATTGAATAGCAAGTCACATGCTATCGACAATTGACCCGGCTTTCAGAGAAGAGAGAGAAACGTCGGGAATTCTCCATGACTCTCGCGAGTAACGCGTGCGCCATCACGCCGTTTAGTTTAGTTCGCTTCTCTATGTACATACATATCTATTCGTTGATTACATACACGTGTGTAATTTTACGAATATACAACTAACGCAAATCAGTTCTCTTAACGACTCTGTTTGTTCAACAAGAGACGCGATAGTCGATGCTCGTCGAATTCGAGTGTCAATGTTCCTCGGAACTCGCTGCTTCTGGAAAGAATACTCGAAAAGAAAGCTACCGTTTTATCTTCATTTCATCGCCGTTAATATTGTAGTATAGTTGTTGCTTCAGCCTGTGCACGTATTTATTCCGTATTAGTGTTTACACGGAAAACGAAACAGTAATTTAAAAGAAGTTGCGTTGGTATGGGCGTCGTTCCTTATCGGAATGAGTCCTTTCACGAGTAATTATATCGAGAACGTTCTTTTGCTTTGTTTCTTAATCGCTCTGTTTTACGCACATTTTTATTGTCACATCTACGTCGGCCGCGTGGCAGGGCCGTAGGAATATTTAAGGTAGCCCTAGATAGCGAGGTATCTAGGTAGGATGAGGACGCGCTCTCGGACCCGAAAGCCAAAGAGGTTGTTACGTTAGGATTTAAAGATACGTGGACGCGACTGTGAACTCGAAAGAACACGGGGTTGTCAGTTAAGGAAAGGGTGCGTGGACGCGCCTGTGAACATGAAGGAACACGGGGTTGCCACTTGATAAGGAATAACCAGCCTTTCAGGCCGGCCAGGGAGCTGCGCCCCCTGGACCCCCCTGGCGAAAAAGCTTCGCTTTTTCGCATTAGGTACGACCGCGATAGTGGTCGGCTCGCTGCGTTCGCCTCCCCCTTTTTTCGGTGCTTATTTTGACAATTTTCGGTACATATTTTGATAAAATTTGGTTTTTTAGGCACGACCTTCTTTTTATGATATTCTTCTTGGGTACAACCGAATTTTCGATATAAATTTCAACTCGATTCGCCGATAAAAATATTTATTCGTTCGCCATTTTTTATTGTCTGGATAAAGAATTTTGAAAAAATTCAGGTTATTAGCTGTTAGTGTTTAACATACTTTTACAAAGTTTGAATTCTTTCCGTCTTATAATGGATTTTTTATGAATTTTTTAATTTTTGAAACGCCCGCCATTTTGTAATCGAACGTCGGATCGAACCGAAATTGTTCGTGGATCCTCCTTGAGTACAGCCAGATTTTTTGTACAAGTTTCAACTCGATTTGTGCAGCCGTTTAGACGCTGGAGTGGATACACACACACACACACACACACATACAAACATTTCGGTCTTGTTATGAAACGTAAAGATCCAAAAGGGTTTTTGGATATCTCGAATAGTTTCGGAAATAATCGTCTGTTACACTTTTTGCTCTATCGAGATCATACGGGAACTCCCTGCGGTCGTGCTTAAAAAGTATAGACGCGCCCGTAGACTCGAAGGAGTACGGGGTTGCTACATTTTCTATGGATAGGAATCGTAGACGTGCCCATAGACTCACAAGAATACAGGGTTGCTACTTTTTTGTGAATAGGAATCGTAGATTCGAAAGAATAGAGGGTTGTTACAGTTTCTAAGGATAGGAATCGTAGACTCGAAAAAATACAGGATTGTTACAGTTTCTATGGATAGGAATCGTAGGCGTGCCCGTAGGCTCGAAAGAATACAGGGTTGCTACATTTTAGGAAATTGGTCTTATAGGTTAATTAGTTGACGTAGACGTGGATATTGATCAACAAATCTCGAACGGCGAAAATTTGTCGTTGTGATTTAAGTTCTATAGCGATTCTCAATACGGTAAAAAGTAACAATTCCGAAATAATAAGATTGAAAAATAAGTAAATATATTCTAATATACTTCGTGACAATCTTGCGCTTTGGTAATGTTTAATATAGGATGATAAAGTTCTTTACGTGTACTTAGTTTCTGCCTGAATGTGTCGATTTAAACTAAACCTCGATGTTATGCTTGAGGAAGCGGGGTGTACATACAAGAGTACCTCGTAAAAATGCCTAACGACTATTTTGACTCATATGGTTAAGATTTAGGTGATCTGGAAAAGTCTCGGACTCTTTTCTGACTGAATCCTCTTAGTCACATTTTCGATGCCCTTATAAACCCGAAGCGCGGCTCAAAAATCTATTAAAATCGGTAGTGGGGGTATGTGGAATGGTGGAGCATAGGTCCCCTTCCTAAAGATAGAAAATAATATTTAAAAAATGCGGATATAACATTAACACGTTAAGTTCCGTGTCGAGTTTGCATGATCTCATATATTCGACTAATATTGTCTATAATTGAAGAGCGATCATACAAAACGCAATAAATCCACTTTGCATAATTTCCAGTGAATTGCAAAACTGTTCTACCAGGAATGTCTTTGAGAATAAAAAAGCAGTCAATTGGGGATAGTAAGTACAATAGATAAAACACGATATTATATATATATATATATATAGACAATTTTTGTTTTATATGAGGATTAATTACTTTAAAAAACTTGAATTTATCGCGATGTTTTTTATTGATTACATTTGGGGTTAAATTTCAAAGGGAATTATTGCGTTTTGAATGATTCTGATTCTGCCATTGGATTGATTTCATATCTAAAATAATAACATTGTACCAAACCTAACTTAAGCAAAAAAATTGATTTATTGCGTCCTCTATGATCGCTCCTCAATTATTGTCGGAATAAAAGTATGAAGAATTCATTATCACATTTTTTTACATTAAATTTTATAATGATTTTACAATTTTTTATTTTTACAATTGGTAGTTACATTCTCGTAAATGTCATGAGATCATTTCTTTTTTAACGTGAAGGAAATTTTCAAAAGACAGCTCACCCCGTCAGATGTCGACGGGGTAGTGTCGGATTCTTATCAACTAAAACCTCCATGTTGGCCTCCGGTTCAAATTCCGGAAAACCGTCTCCCGACCCTCTCCCTGAAATCACCTGTCAAGGTATCCATCATAAACATTCGAAATACAATCTGTAAAATCAAGTGTCGGTGACCACCAGTGACACTCTACGTGATAACACGTTAACGCAGAACCGTTTTTGCACAAATCCGGATACCATGTAATTTTAATTACACTTTTTTCATAATGGAATTAAGGAAGAATTCGCTATCGCATTATTTATATTACTCCTTGCATTTCTAGTACTTCTGACTACATTATTGTAAACATTAATAAGCAATACATATAAAGGTTTCAAATGTAAGCTGTAACATCGAGCGTCGGTCACCGGTGACCGCCATGAAACTCAACGTGTTAATTCACTTTTCATTATTTTTTTCCAAATGCTTAGGCACACATATACAGTAGCGGTCATAAGTTTAAGACGAAAAGTTTTTATTTCGATTATACACATGTAATATAAGTACCATCTTTTTATTCAGTTTGTTGTTTTGAAATACATAATAATGAAATACATAAATAAAGTAGAACGCCAATTATCCGAACTAATTGGGAGACAAACTTGTTTGGATAAGCAGTTTTTCAGATAATCGGTCTGAAGGAAACAAATTTGTAAATATGTTGTAAATCAACTAGAAATAAAACAGTTTTCAGATATAGATGCTTATTATGCGAAAGAATACATACAAAATAAACAAAATGAAGTACAAAAAATAAATTAAACATTCTTGGATTCTACCAAGTACAACCTACGTGGTTTAAATGTGTATATTTATAGATGACTTATTCTTATATTCGGATAATCGAAATTCGGATACTCGACTCGAATAATTAACATTCTACTGTACATATGTTACTTATTTCACATAAAACATATAATTTCTTTCTTTTTTCTTATCGTCTTAATCTTTTATCCGCAACTGTACATACAATACATCGTGTAGGGTCTCCGTTTACCGTTTAGTCGTGATTCCCGTAGCTCGAGTTCATTGGCTATTCCATTAGTTTAGACTCCCTAACTCATTCAAGGATGAAAAGAAAGGGAGACTTCTTTCAAAGGGGGTTGTCGTATAAAAGAATCGTCGAATTGCCTCTTAGGATTCTGTAAAACCTACATTTCAGGTTTCTCGTCTCTTCATTTCCCTTTTCGTCGATCTGCGTAATTACAATTAACGAAGTTTGATGACCAATCGTAACTTCGATAATGCACATCCGAGTTCAGTAAACTTATCGTATCGAAAGCGATACGCATTGTATTTCAACTTTCTCGAGTAGACTTTCGATCGATTTCATTACAAGGAGGTGTTGAGATTGTTGCCAATAAAAAGATGATAAACGTCATGCGTGATAGCGAATATCGGCAATAAAACTGAACAATGATCACAAACATACATTACACCACTTGACCATAAGTGGTTTGTGATTTTAAATCGAATGTAATCGGATTATTTTATCTCGAGTACATCATTCCGATTAAAAACAAACGTCGGATCTTCGAGGAACGATCGTAGGAAGATTTATTCGCGTTTTAACATCGGCAATGCGTCGTATTATGTAAGATTACGTAAAGTTAATAACGCGCTCTTGGCAAAAAGATCGAGTCGTTGACGACTAAAGATGATACGCGTATGTGACCATACAATACAAACTTATTGCTAATCTACTCGACTTTCCTCATATATACTACTACGGATACATATATTCAAGTTATATAGTATAGTATATTATAAGTATCAGATCGTGAAATAATTTATGCCATATTTTTCGATAAAATTAACATCGATTAATTGATATTATATTAGTCGTTATTATTTACGAACTGTTTCCATCTATAATTATTCAATAATAGCACATTATTTCCAAATGTAAAAGTATTGTCGTTATTTTTCGCAAAGATCACGATAATAAGTACAGGGAGTACGACAGTACTTATGTAACAATGTAATAAATATGTACTGACATACACGCGTCCATATTTTTACATGTCATCGTCGTGCGTTACGCGTTCATCATCGAATGCTTATAAAGAAAGTCAAAATCAATACCATGGTAAAATTTTTGGAGATTAATTATCTACGTAGATAACGTCGTGATCTTGAAATAATTTACAATTCATGCAAGAGTTGGTTTGTACTGATAATATGTGTATATTTTTACGTATCATCGTCGTGCTTTACACGTCCATCATCGAATTTCTTATAAAGAAAGTCAAAATCAATACCATGGTAACATTTTTGTAGATTAACTACCTACGTAGGTATCGTCGTGGTCTTGAAATAATTTACAACTCGAGAGTTGATTCGTACTGATAATATACATGTACAAAATGTCGAGTGTTTATTCTTGCAACGTTAGAATGTCGGATTTCGAAATATGAAAGAAGCGGACGGCTAAAGACGCTTATGATATACATATATATATGTATATATATGTGTATATATATTATCAGTAGTTCGAGCGTACTTATCAGACAAGTACTAGAAGTATTTGCTTAATTCTGCCAGTCATTTAAGTTTACGATTGTTCCCACTGTGACTCTACGTAATTTTATGCAACTTCTTGATTACTTAGTCGATATTTGGGGATTTTGATAAAGAAAAAAGCAAACCTTATAAGAATATTTATTCCAATGACCAAATAACAGCAGATCATACATAACTACCAGGTAAAAAGTTAAACTCGTGAAAGAATTCTGCCGAACATAAAACACGTAATAGAATTTGAAAGTCTTTCATTCTTTTCTCTCGTTCAAAGCTATCGACTTTTCCGAACATCTACCGTCACTTATTCGAGCGGTCATCGAACAAAGGTAAGGCTCGATCCACACTATCGCACAGTGTAACGAGTATATAACAAAAAATTTTATATTTTTGAACACGCGTCGCGACACTGTGTATCGGTTCGGCCTCCGTTCGGCCTCGGTTCGATCGACCGGACCGATAGTGTGGATCGAGCCTAAATGTCCAATGACGTGGCTCTTTTCACTTTAAAATACGCTTATCAAAGTAATTTTAAACTTGATTCGTTTAACGTGACAGAAATTGTTATTAACTCCTGTTTTGTCTATTTACGTCATGCGTCGACATTTTGCCGTAAAAATAAGCGGAACATAAACAGTGAAAAGGTGTACGAAGCACGAATGTGCTTTTATTCTGCTCGTATGTTAAAACATATCGATAGCTTGTTATTACATTTTCAACGTACACCTGGGAATACGTTGTAATCGTTAATATGCTAAAGTTACTAAAAGAACTCAAATCTTCGAGATACGTCTACGGTATAGGTTCATTAATTCATCACTTATGATAAGAATTAAATGTGTAATTAAGCAAAAAATAATACCAAACAAAAAATCCGGAAGTCTTTCGAACAATTTTTTCGTCGCAGCTTCTATCGACGTACGAAAGTGCTTCATTCTTCAGTCTGCTCGAAAAGGAATGGTGATTTCAGTATCTTAAGTGAAATGTGGGAAATAATAAAAAAACAAAATCGCGTTTCGATTGTCACGTGGTTCTTTCTCTCTCTCTCTCTCCTT
The DNA here is from genome assembly GCA_032403825.1 of Odynerus spinipes. NCBI lineage: Eukaryota > Metazoa > Arthropoda > Insecta > Hymenoptera > Vespidae > Odynerus > Odynerus spinipes. Next base: position 40,741 of record JAIFRP010000266.1, read on the forward strand.
TTCCTTCTCTTGTTCTCTCTCTTTCTTTTTTCCCTTTTGTTCTCTCTCCCTGTTTCGCGCGCGCACGAATGAATCGTTTGAACAATGACGCAGCGTGCAAACACTTTATGAGTGGCAGATAAGATTGATACTTATGATGTACAAACTTAGTTTTCTTTTAAATACAGGGCACCGTGCGCAATTCTACGTTATTTTGGAGATGAACCTTGCGGAGCCTTTCGGAGAGCACCTGACTACCCAAAAGTGGAGTTTAAAGGAACAGAAAGTTACAAGGTGTGATTGTGTCAATTGTTAGATCGAAACTGCTACCGAAGAAGTAAAGAAGAAGAAGAAGAAGAAGAAGTCATATTTGTGATGTGCAACGAATCGTTCGGGTTACAATCGTTTCTAGTGCAAACCTCGGTTGGAACGATTAATCGATTCAAGACGTTAAGTACTCTTAACACCTGTTGTCTACCTCGATAGCCCGACGCGGATAAAATCGGAGATCGATCTATTAGTGATAAATATTGTGATAATCGAAGAGGATACTAAAAGATTACATTCGAACACGTATTGTGCTACATGCAATCGATCGGACAATGGATGCGACTAAAACTAAATCCAAGCCGAACCCACGGGAGAAGGCGAATATCATTTCGCTGTTATTTTGGTGGTAAGTCGTTTATCTTTTCATCAAGTTAAATGAAAATCTTTATCATTTTTAATCGACTTCGAAAAGGAGAAGATTGCTGAATTCGACAGTGGGCGATCTAGCTTTTTTTTTGTTTCATTTGTGAGCTCTAACGTTTCATGTAAATATGTAGATGTGTAGAAATTACTACTGGCCGATGAGCCGATTAAATTAATTATTCAGTTTTTTTTTTTGTAATCGTCGACTTAGTCAGGAAAAAGACCGATTGATCGGCCTTGAATTTGACCACTACTGATAAGATAGAACTAAAAATAGAATGTTCTATACTATTATTGGATCTTAATAACATAAATAAGTTTGGTTATATTCAATTATTTTGATATTTATTAACAAATTTATAAATTACGCTGGATCAATTATGTAATCTCCATTGTTATTTATGAATACTAAACATTCCGAATAGAATGTTTGTATGTAAAATAAATCTGTACCAAAGTTTACAGAGTTTTAAGTTGCCGTAAATTCATAATTTTCGTTTCTTAAAAGTATATCTAATGAATTCAAGAAGCTCGATCAATTTTAATATTGCCACTAATTTTTCAACAGTTTTTTCAACATGCGTTGATGATGTTTAATTTTTATACATTTTAAACAACAAATGATCATAAATATCGTATTAAGAGGTCATATTTGTTATATTTACACACATATATTGGGTCGTAACATAAATAAGTTCGGTTATATTCAATAATTCTATTATTTATTAACAAATTAAAGAATTGCATCCCATCGATTACGTAATCTCCGTTATTACTTACGAAAGTTTCCCACTTTTAAAGACAATCGATTATTACCATCCGAATAGAATTGTTAGAATCAGAATCTGTTCATTTTCACTACCGAACTTATTTACGTTACAATCTAATATTAGTACAACAAATAATTAGGGATGTACTGACTACAGTTCGATTAGTCGATTAAATCGACCGGATGGTTACTTTTGTAATCGACCAGCCGGCCAAAACCATAGTAGATTTATCTCAAGTTTGATGTATTCGTACGAGAGAAGAAACGCGTTTAAATCTAATATAAGCCCAACTTGGGCATCTGTTCGTTGGGCAAATAAGTGTCACGTTCAGCCATGACTCGACAATTTTCTATAACGCCTATGCATTCGAAAACAAGTATCTTCAAACTTATGTTAGTTTTTTCTTGCCAAATGGACACTCGTCATACCATTTTACAACTAAACATTCTTTACCCCTTTGTTAATAAATAATAATAATAATAAACAGTCTTACTTTTTGTTATAAATTGAACAATTTTTTGAAAATTCCGACGAGGGTACCGATATCGTCGTCATTTTTATACTTAACAAATCCTACTGGTGTTTGTATCGCTCAGTTTGCCGCAACATTATTTCTTTCGTTCCAATATTTAATTTTCAGTATCAAGTACATATGTCTACTTGTGCATTTATTGCATCGCGATACGAAGATACGAACTTTACACATGCGAGTGTTGTCTTACAGATATCGGCGTAAACTACATCGTATGAGGAAGTTAGATAATATGGAAAATAACTCGCTTCGTTTCACTTGTTAAAATCAATTTCTCTCTTCTTTTTTTGTTTAACAAATTAGGTGGACGATAAAAGTGTTCAAGACGGGTTATAAGAAGAAAGTTTTAGAAGCGGACGATTTGTACGATCCCCTGAAGGTTGATCGTTCCACCTTACTTGGGAACAGATTAGAAAAGTTAGTATATTTGCGTTAGATCCTTTTTTTTTTCTTTCCTCATTGCACATAGAACCTAATTAAACTGTTAATCTTCGTTTCAGACGATGGAACATCGAATTAGAAAACGCAAAAAAACGAAAACGCAGTCCGAGTCTCTTGAGAGCGATATTTCGTACCTTTTTAATGGAATACATTATTTTAGGATTAATGCAGATAGTTAATGAATTTATAATAAGGTATTGGACGAGTTATTAATCCCGTTGGTTATTACGATTACGATTAGATCGTAAATAAATAATTTACTGTTCAACTTTCTTTTTTCCTCGTCGTAGATTAGGAACACCGATACTGTTGGGTGGTCTCTTACGATATTTTAGGAAAGGCAGAGAGGAATCATACGAGACTGCACTTTTATACGCCGGTGGTATTTGTATAGCGACAGCTATTAACGTTATTACGATTAATCAAGCCATTTCTGGTGCGTTTCACGTTGGTATGAAGGTCAGAGTGGCAGCCTGTTCTCTGGTTTATAGAAAAGTGAGTAAGAAACGTATCGTGGAAAGTTTTCGATTCAAGAGTGGAAATTACAAAGGGTTTAAATGCCATTTTTTTTAAAAATCAAGTTTTGATATAAAAATGTTCTAAGCAGCATACTCTACAGCCCAAGAAAGATCCTAAGTGCGAGACTTAAAATTTGAAGTACCTTAAAAGTCCTTAAATGTTATTTTTTCGTCTCGCTGATTTCTTGTGCTCTTTATTTTTGTTACTATTTTTGTTATTAATTTTTTTACCTTTTTTTGTAACCTGTTTTTCTATCTTCCCCCATTTTCTCGTCTCTGTGCCAAAGTGTTTATCCCGTAAATAAATAAAGAGAAGAAAAGTCACAAAGCATATACACCTTTTCTTGATTTTGGATTTTTCATTGTTCGTATTTTTGTTATATTAACTTACTTTGCCATTTTTTGCTGCAGAATAAGTTTTATATTTTGAATTAAACGCATATATTTCGGTTATTACATAATAAAGTTTTGCACAATGATTTTATTTCAGTCTTATTCTTTTTTCTTTGGTTGTCTCAACGTTTTGTTTTTGGCGCTTAGACTCTTTCTAATTTCCACTCTTCAAATGCTGATGCAGAATATCGATCGGGTGTTTATGCTTACACATTACAAAAGTAACTTATAAAGTATTTATTTTACTTCATAGGCATTGCGGCTCAGTCAAACGGCGTTGGGAGAAACTGCACCGGGGAAGGTTGTCAATTTAGTGGCTAATGATGTCAATAGATTCGATCTTGTTTCCATCTTTATACATCATATGTGGTCCGCGCCTCTGTCCGCCTTGATCATTGCCTATTTTCTTTACAACGAAGCTGGGTATGCCGGTCTTATTGGAATCGCTGCCGTTTTCGTAGTCGTCCCGATACAATGTAAGTTTGTATTGATCGATATGATCGAATTGAATCGTTAACACGTTAAGTACCGAGTCGATGTTATATAATCTTGTATATTTTACTATTGTTCGTCTATTGTCTATAATTATTTTCGGAATAAAAATTTAAAAAATTCTTTATCACAGCTTTTTATATGAGATTTGACTATTTTTACAATTAGTAATTACATTCTTATAAATATCAAAGTATACAATTGATAAATATTTCAGATTTTGCACAAATTCGAATGTCATTATAATTTTAATTGCAATTGTTGTTCAGAATGGAGTTAAGGAAGAATTTACTGTCACATCTTTTATATTAGATCTTACATTTCTAGTACTGCTGAGTACACCCAATTCTGTTTTTACACGAACTTCTTTTATACGATTTTGATTTAACACGAATTAGAAAAAAAAATTAATTTGGGTCGATCGTGTTAAATCAGAATAATTCGTGTAAAAAGAGGATTATATTTTTTTTCTAATTCATGTTAAAAAATCAAAATCGTGTAAAAACAGAATTGGGTGTGCATTATTGTAAATATCAATAAACAATACATGTAGAAATTTCAAATGCAAGCTAATACATCGAGAAATTCCGTTGGTCACAAATAGCAATATTGTAAATATACTTTAAGTATCTCGTCACAAATTGAACCGTTTATTTTGAAAGTAGCATTAATCACTTTACACTAATGAAAAATGGCGATTCGTTAACGTCTGTGCGAAATTATTTATACCGAAAAAAATATAAGTATCCGAGATAACAAATGTAAGAAAATCTTTGAAAAAGAAAACAGCAAAACTTTGTATCTAATGTTATTAACAATATAAATAATATTTAACATAATATTAAAGATCAACATTGGTTCTCTTTCGTTACAGCGTATACCGGAAAACTATCGTCAAAGTTCAGGCTCCAGACGGCTATAAAGACTGACGAACGAGTACGTTTGATGGACGAGATTATTTCTGGCGTGCAAGTAATAAAAATGTACGCCTGGGAGAAACCCTTCTGTTCATTGGTCGAACTGGCTAGGAAATTGGAGTTACAAGTGGTCACCAAGAGTTCTTATATCCGTGGAATCTATATGACATTTAATTTATTTACCACAAGAATGGCTCTTTATTGTACTCTCGTTGCGATGATCATGTTCCGCGAGGAATTGTCCGCCGAGAAAGTGTTCGTCTTTTCTTCGTATTTTAACATTCTCGCGCACACGATGTCCGGAATGTTTGTGCGCGGTTTTGCTGAAATCGCGGAATGTCTCGTAGCCGTGCGAAGGCTTCAACATTTCTTGATGTACGAGGAATTCCGTAGCAACAGTATCACCGTTAGCAATAAACTTTCGAGAAGTCAAAATGGTAGCGTTACTTCTATATCGAGGCAGACGTCGATCAGAGCGTCTAGGCAAGATCTACCTTACATCGATGACGATGAAGCTTACGATGATAATCTTGGTGGGAGTACCGAGAAGAAGATACAAAATGGTTTGATCGTCGTTGCGAATGATTTGTTGAAGAACACGGCGAATCTCGTTAATGGTATGTAGTATGTAGTACATAGATACGTGTGTTTTATATAAGGTGAGCACTTAGTCCTCGATTTACACGACATTCGAATTGCACGATTTAGGTTTAACGTGGTTAGACAAATGCAAAAATTACATTGCATTTTTTTATTTTTGTAAATTTTGCTGTGTATACAATCCTGCTGAATTGATGAATTTTTGTTTGAAAATATGAGCCGTTTATTTTGAAAGCGGCCTAAGTCCATTTTTCAATTATTTTTTGTTGACTGTAGTAACGTGTACAACTTGACGTTAACTATCATAAACAATAATAAAAAATAAATAAAAAAAATGGACTTAGGTCACTTTCAAAATAAACGTCTTATATAGGTATACTTTTGAATTATGTTATGTGTAATTTGTTTGAATTAACAAATTTTTATTTAAAAGTACGTACTCTAATCTTTACAACAAAAATACATAACACTGTTTCATGTGGATTTATTAAATTTATTACACATGTATTCATTTGCAATGTAACATTTCAATATAAAATGAACCAATCTATCGTGTAAATCGAAAGTTAGGTCTACGTGTAATCACTTGCGATCATTTCAATAATTACGTAATCTTTAATTTTTCAGATAAGAGTAGCACGACGGTGGCCGAGGAGTCGTGCGCGATTAAGATGGTAAACGTAACGGCGAATTGGGAAGCTGTTCAATCTGAAAATACGCTAGAACATATAAATCTACAGATAGAGAAAGGAAAATTATATGCGGTTATTGGAATGGTAGGATCGGGCAAAAGTTCCTTCCTTTCCGCGATACTCGGTGAGATGAATCTCGTAGAGGGTTACGTCAAATGTAACGGTTCTCTGAGTTATGCTAGTCAAGAAGCATGGGTCTTCGGTTCTACCGTTAGACAGAATATTCTATTTGGACAGCCGTACGAACGTCAGCGTTATCAGCGTGTGGTCAAAGCCTGCGCCCTGCTTCGAGATTTCAAACAATTTCCACAGGGTGATCAAACGATCGTCGGTGACAGAGGGAGTTCTTTATCCGGTGGGCAGAAAGCTAGGATCAATCTGGCCAGGGCACTCTACAAGCAAGCAGATATCTATCTTTTAGATGATCCTTTGAGCGCGGTAAATAGAAATTATATTATCGTATGAAGGATAGTTTCATGTGCATATACAAGCCGTTCACATGCCAAAGTGACTTTAACTCCATTTTTGGAGTTTTTCTAAATTTTAGTGTCAAAGCACTCGATGGAAGCTTAACTTTTTATATTTAACCCTTTGCGGTCCAGTGTTTTTCTTGGATAATATTATCCAAGTTCTAATCCAAGATTAGTTCAAATAGTTCTACTAGGTATATACTATTTAATAACTATTTTATTGCTACTACTACTACTACTACTACTA
>JAIFRP010000266.1:64305-89967 GCA_032403825.1 Odynerus spinipes
TTTTTTTGTGTTTACAGTCTTTTTTAAGAAATGAAGGCAACCTCCAATTTTTTAAATGAAATGATATACTTTTTTATCTACCATAAGATAATGCGTTTTATGACCTTGAGTCACAGATCACTGAACGCGTCTTAAAACACATTATCTTATGGTAGATAAAAAAGTATATCGTTTCATTTAAAAAGTTGGCGGTCATCTTCATTTCTTAAAAAATACTGTAAACACAAAAAAATTTCATATGCTATTGTGTTGCGTATAAAAAACAGTAGGTACTACTTTTTCCTCTTTCATTTGTTTCTAATATAAACTATTTAGAAGAAAAACATTGGCTAGTAATAGCGTGAACACCCTGTATATTATATTAGACAAATTAAGTACGGTGTATTCTCTTGAATTTTCTTATAGCCCCCTGAAAGCACCATATAAATCTGGCGTGGCAGTCAACGTATTAACGGTAATGCTCGCAATAAAATTTCGAATAAGCAAAGAACTGCCAATTTTTCGCAGGAATTCTTATTACTGGACGAAGCAATAACGAGCGATCAACCGATAATGTCAAAACCAAAGTCTAATAAACAAGAAAAGAACGGTTTGAAAAATTGTAGCATTATTTTGAAAAGAGACGAATCGACGACGGAAGCCGAAGCGGAAAAACCAGCGTCCGTGGAACTGACAAGGGTGTCAGCAAATTGGATACCGCACACGTTACCTCCTACACTCTGCAATATTAGCATGAAAGTGGAAGCAGGCCAGCTGTGTATTTTATTAGGTCAAGTTGGAGCAGGGAAGTCAGCCCTTCTACACGTACTTTTGAAGGAACTTCCTTTGGGTGCTGGGACCATGACGATCTACCAAAATTCATCCACGAAAATCCAATCGCAAATGGACCAAAAATATGTTACGGATAATCCAGATATTCGAATTTCCTATGCTTCTCAGGAAACTTGGCTCTTTAGTGGAACTATTAGGCAGAACATTCTCTTCGGTCAACCCTATGATAAAAAAAGATACATGGACGTAAGTGAACTGGATTTATTTTTCTTCGCTTGACGAATCGGCTAGCGCTAAGGAAATAATTGAAGAGTGTAAGTAACGAAGAGTCTGAGTGCCAAAAATAAAGTTTTAAGATAATCGAGAAAAAATGGAATTAAATCCACATAAAATCATTCTGCATAACTTTATTATGTAATTACCGGAATATATGCGATTAATATAAAATACAAGAGCTATTCTACAACAAAAACGGCAAAGTAAATTATTATAACAAAAATTCGAATAATGAAAACATTAAAATCAGGATAAAGCGTAATTGTGTTGTAATTATTAGTAAAGAAACATTCATAGAACATCTATTAACACTTTGAACGCCATATCACCCAGATGTGGATGACGTCTAAAATTGCCTATTCCATTTATTTATTTACTTATGTAAAGGATTACAGTATTCTTTTAATATTGTTACTTCCGTGTTTCAAAAAAACGAACTTTAATAGATAAGGGAATACAAATTAAAGAACTAGGAAACCTCCGAGCACCACTAACTAAGCCAGTTTGCGAGTACGCTCGCAACACTATATAAATATACGCAGATATTCAGTAAAGTGGGAAAAATAAAATAACAAAATTATGAAAAATTATATCAGAAAATCTGTTAACTTCTGGACTTTCCTAGAATTATTGTCAACAATAGAAATATATTTGACGCTCAAGGTGTTTACATTTTAACGTAAAAAATTCGACTTTTAACAGAAATTGCACTTAGACTGTTGCGTAAGTGCCTTGCGACTTTTTAGTAAAGAGACATTCATAAAACATTTATTAATTGCTCCCAAAACTTCAAATTTTAACTCTGGCACTTAGGTCCTTTCTTTGGTTGTAAAGCATAGTATTTCGAATATTTTAACGTCAAAAACTCGATTTTGAAAAAAATAGCACTTAGACTCTTTTGTATAAAAGGCGTAAGTGCCTTGCGACTTTTCAATAAACAAACATTCATACAACATTTATTAATTGCTCTCAGAACTTCGAATTTTAAGTCTGGAACTTAGGACTTTTCTTAGACTATAAAGCACGATATTTAGAACATTTTAACGTGAGAAATTCAATTTTGAAAAAAATGGCACTTACCCTTTGTAACTCCTACTCTTGAATGTACATCGTCCTTAGGTCACGCGAGTATGTGCCCTGAACAAGGACTTCCAACAATTACCTCAAGGTGATATGTCCATCGTTGGCGAAAGGGGAGTCATGCTGTCCGGTGGACAAAGAGCTCGGGTCAACCTGGCTAGGGCTGTCTATAAACAAGCTGAAATTTATTTACTGGACGATCCTCTCAGCGCCGTAGACGCGAAAGTTGCGAGACACATATTTAAGAAATGCATCGCGGAATACTTGAATGGTAAGACGAGGATCCTAGCAACGCATCAACTTCAATTCCTCAAATCCGCGAACGTTATCGTGGCATTGGACCATGTAAGTTGATTCCCGAATCAGGAATCCGTCAAGATTTGCATAGTCCAACCGAGCGATTTTAAAACTGGTTATCTCATAACAAAAGGGTACCATCAGGATGAAAGGAAGTTATAACGAATTGCTCGAGAATAATGAAGAATTCGTGAAAATGATCATTCGAATCAAAACGGATAGGGAGCAGATTAAACGGACGGAAGAGACAAAAGAAAAGCCTTTCGGTTATAACAGAGAGAGTATAAGAAGTAGAATGTCGATTAAATCCAACGACAGTTCCGTCATGGTAATGACAAATGGAATATGCGATGTATTGGGTCGTAACATTAATAAGTTCGGTTGTATTCAATAATTTTGTTAAATTCAAGAATTACATTCAATCAGTTATGTAATCTCTATCATAAGTTACAGCAGTTTCTCGTTTTATAATTTATTTTAATTAAATTTAATTTCATAATCAATTTTTAGAGCTAGAATATGTTCACTTTTACAACTTACTTATGTTATAATCTAATATAATATTGGGTCGTAACATAAGTTTGGTTATATCTAATAATTTTGTTATTTATTAACAAATTCAAGAATTACATTCTCCCAACAGTTTCCCATTTGAAAAACAACTGGTTAATATCATCCGACTAAAATTTTTAGAATTAGAATACAATTCATTTGACAACCGAGCTTTCTTATATTACGACCTAATATTTTAGATTATTTACAACATAAATATGAATAATTATAACCGTAGGAACCTGAATTCGATGATTACAAAGCCGCTGATAACGACGAGCAGGAAGAAGCAATGATAACCGGTGATATTTCCTGGAAAATATATAAAAAATTTTTCAAACATGGAGGTTCGTGGCCTACTCTAGTTGCATTAGCGACACTTATGATACTAGGACAAATAGCAACAAGCGGCAATGATTACTGGGTATCTTACTGGACGAATTTGGAAGTCATCAGGAAAGTAAATAATCGAAGTTCGATTATAAATAATAGAGATGAATACAGCACCATGATAAATAATACATTTTTCTCGAGTTTTCTATCCTTAGACGAAGCAGGCTTATTGTCAACAAATTCTGCTATATACGTTTACACCTTTTGCATTCTCAGCTGCATAGTATTCGTCCTCGCGCGAAGCATCTTTTTTGTCGAAGTTTGCATGAACGCATCTCAGCATATTCACGATACCATGTTCAACAATGTCTTGCAAGCTAACATGCGTTTTTTCCATATGAATCCTTCCGGTAAGTAAAGATTAAAAACAGGACTTGTAAAACTGTTTAATATCGATTTCTGTTCAGAAAATGATTATAAAGAACGTTTATTCTAAATAACTGCTACGAAGAACCGAAATTACCAACTGTTATTTCTTTCGGTTACTGTCCCTATTTCGATTCCCATATCGGTTCCTTAACCGTTATTTTGTCGGTTCTTTATCGATTCCGAAATGGTTTCAAAATCGATTCTTGTATTGACTTTTCCGTAATTAATATCACTCATTATTGTAGCTGTATATTAAAATATTTTAAACAAAAGTTGTTCAGTTTTCGATTGGCTATACATTACAACAACAAAAAAGTTCGAAAATTTGTTGAAAGGTCCTTGAATTCGCCTTGATACGGGCTATAATACTGTTAAGTAAAAAATACAAAGTGCCATTTCAAAAAATGAAGATGGCCTTGACAATATTCAAAAAACAAATTTTCGAACTTTTTTTATTGCAATGTATAGCCAATCGAAAACTGAACAACTTTTGTTTAAAATATTTTGTGTCAGATTATCGCAAGTACTTGAAAAATCGTGAAAAGTGTTACGTGGGACACCCTGTATACTTAGAATCTTTATAGAAGAGTTTAAATAATTGTTTTCGAAACAGTTTCCAGCCCGGATTAAAAGTAAAGAATGCATTACAGCATACACTTGAAAATATGATTTATTATTGAACAAAGTGTTCATTGATACGAAATTAATGATATTTACGCAGGAAGAATCCTAAACAGATTCTCAAAGGACGTGGGTGCGATGGACGAATTACTACCAAGGCCAATGATCGAAACAATACAAATCGTCTTAGTCGTGGGTGGCATCATTTGCATAGAGATAATTACGAATTATTGGATACTTTTTCCTTTAATCGTGTTAGGTGCCTGTGTTCTTTTGGTAAGAAGGCTCTACATTATCACCGCGCAACGTATTAAACGCTTGGAAGGAGTGTGTAAGTATAATCGAAGAGTGGACATTAGAAAGGGCTTAAGTGCCAAAAGCAAAATTTTTACATAATCGAGGAAAAGGGAACACAGTAGAACCTCGATTATCGGAACTAGTAAGGAGACAAATGTGTTCGGCCTCTTTAAAATTCACTAACTTGATATCAAATTATTATATTCGATATAACAATACACCCAATTCTCTTTTTACACGAACTTCTTTTACACGACTCTGATTTAACACGAATTAGAAAAAAAAATTTAATTCTCTTTTTACACTTATTTTGAATTAACACGATCGACCGAAATTAAATTTTTTTTATAATTAGTATTAAATCAAAATCGTGTAAAAACAGAATTGGATGTATATTATACGCAGATATTCAGTAAAGTAGAATAAATGATAAAAAAAATTATTAAAAATTATATTAGAAAATCTGTTAACTTCTCGACTTTCCTAAAATCACTGTCAACAACAGAAATACGTCTGGCACTCAAAGCGTTAATAATTATTGTTTCTAGCATTTCAAGTTTTAAGCCCGACACCTAGTACCTTTCTTAGACTATAAAACACGGTACTTAGAACGTTTTAACGTCAAAAACTCGATTTTGAGAAAAAGTAACACTTACGCCCTTTCTAATTTCCACTCGTCAATCCAGTAATAATAAATTCTAATATACAGTAACGGTCATATGTTTAAGACGACAAGTTTTTATTTCGATTATACACATGTAATATAAGTACAGTAGAGCCTCAATTATCCGAACTAGTTGTGTTCATGACGATCCGATAATCGAATTTTTAGGATAATCGAACGACCCAGATTATAACTACACTCCACGTGAAAAATTATTATTATTTATATATTACACGTATTACATACATATGTTTTAATCGCCTTTATTCTTTCAATCTTTCTGAGCCACTAAATTGCATTTTCTTTAATGTTAATTATTCCTCGGGAGTACTCTCTTGCCGTGCTTCGTACCACCTGATGACTATCTTTGAAGCTGCGAATGCTTCAGAATGCGTGGGAATATTATTTGAGAAGAATATATCGCCATCTTCTGTTAACTCTTTCAAAAATTTCTTCATTATTTATGTAGTTCACTTTATCATTTTCAAGCCATTCTGTTATACCATTTTCATCACAATTTATACGTCCTAGTATGTTCGCATAATCGAACGTTCGGATAATCAATGTTCCGGTAATCGAGATTCTACTGTACCATCTTTCTATTTGGTTTGTTGTTTTTTTCACATAAAATATATAATTTCTTTCTTTTTTTTCTTATCGTCTTAATCTTTTGTCCGCAACTGTATCTATGATCATATCTGTATTACACAAAATTGATTAGATCGTAATGCTCGCTTTCAGGCAAAAGTCCTGTATTTTGTCACGTCAGTACAACTTTGAACGGTCTCTCGACGATACGAAGTTGCGGTAAAGAGACTCGAAATCTTTTACGGAAGGAATTTGATCGTTTGCAAGATAGACACACAGGAACTTGGTATCTCTTATTAGCAGCATCGTCCGTCCTTGGTTTTCTCCTTGACATATTCTCGTGTCTCTTTATAGCCTTTATCACCTTCTACTTTATACTCGAACATACAGGTATACTTGAGACTCGGTTATAATAAAAAATTAATTAATAAAAAATGAACAAAAATGATGCACCTCTATGTTGCAGATAACACGTTGGGCGGAGATGTTGGTTTAGCTATATCCCAAGCACTTATCATAATTAATACGTTACAACATGGCGTAAAACAAAGCGTCGAAATGTTTACTCAAATGGCATCCGTAGAAAGAATCTTTCAGTATACCGATCTTCCTAAGGAGACATTTTTGACAAAAGCGAATCCTGCACCATCGACGTGGCCATCGCAAGGTCGATTGGTATTAAATAATGTTTCTATGAGATACAATCAAAATGATCAACCCGTTTTAAAGGTAAATTACATATGTATACAGGGTATTTATTTGAAAATTGCACGTTTAATTATCTCGAAAGCAATGTGTTTTTGGAAAAAATGTTTCATACGAATGCCTCGCGGTTTCGAGGTGTAAATACAACTATCATATTTATTTTGTATTGTTTAAGCGCTTTCGAGATTATTTGAAGATCAACTTTATTTTATTAAATGGGAACTATACATTGTTTTGCAGAGTCTTGTTCTACGTAAATAAAAGAAGGAACTTCTGTATTAAATATTTTTTTATCAGATTTCATCTTAAAAAGATAGTTAATCTAAAATAGAAATGTATTTCTGTTTCGCTACTACCGAGGTAGAAGACAGGATATGAAGTGATATAACGAAACTTTTTAAAATTTTTTTAAATCATATTACATGACATGGTAAAATCAACAATTTCGCTTGTTTATGCTACTTTCTTATTGTGCAAAAAATTAAAATCTCGTAAAACATGCTCAAAATGTTCTTCATTTTTTGCCAAACAGTAGTACAATTTATTTTCAAACTCTCTTGTTACTTTTATAAAAGTAAATAACAAAATTGAGATAAAGTATTAGAAGAAAAGAAAAAATGTCTTTGAGAAACTTTAATAAAGGTAAGAACAGAATTTAGAAACAGATTGTACTACTGTTCAGCCAAACATGAACAACATTTGTAACATATTTTAATTTGTTATGCAATAAAAAAGGTATGGTTCCCCTGTCGCAACCGTGCGACTTCTGTATGAAGCATTATTTTCCAAAAATTCATCGCTTTCGAGATAATTAAACACGCAATTTTCAAGTGAACACCCTATACAAATCAACGTGTTGTTGTTTCGTTAATTGTTGCAATTTTTATCAAAAACATCTTTCCCGTTGATCAGAATCTTACAATTACGATAGAAGCAGGATGGAAGGTCGGTGTAGTTGGAAGGACAGGAGCAGGCAAATCTTCGTTAATAAGCGCACTTTTTCGCCTCTTTGCCGATGGCCTAGAAGGAGAGATAAAGATCGATGATATAGACACAAGCACGATAGACTTACAAGAACTACGTTCTCGAATATCCATCATTCCGCAAGAGCCAATTCTCTTTGCCGCAAGTTTGAGATACAATTTGGATCCTAATAATCAGTACAACGATGCAACTCTTTGGGATGTTCTCCGGGAGGTCGAGCTAACTGATATTGGTTTGGATCAGAAAATTGTTACGAATGGTAACAACTTGAGCGTGGGTCAAAGACAGCTCATATGTTTAGCTAGAGCTATACTCAGGAAGAATCGGGTCATAGTTCTTGATGAAGCAACTGCTAATATCGATTCGTAGTGAGTGAACAATTACCCAACAATAATATCATTATGATTTAGTGTAGATTTTGAATGTATATACGGTCAGTCACGGGAGTATTCGTACCCCCCCACCCCCGCCCCACACACACACACCCCGTCACGGCACCTGTGTCAATTCTGAACAATTGATATTTGCTCGTAATGCAAAGTTTCAAAATTCTTATACACAAAAATATATTTTAGGATTATTAAACTTTCAAATTGAAATCAATTTTATTGGAAAAGAACATTTTATTGCTAGAGAAATGTAATTTTACGTAAATGATAATGAAAGTCGTCTCACAAGAGAGTTCGTACCTACACAAAATATAATGAAAATACAATTAATGTTTTTGTAATTAGTACTTGGTTGGTCTTCCTGTGAAATTTATAATCCTTTTGATAGGATTGGGCATACTGTGAACTAATTTTTTTTTTGTGTACTCTACTTCAATATAGCTCCAAATATCCATAAGTTTTTTTTTAATGTTTCTGTATTTGTAATTTCAAAATTCAGTAGCCTTTCCTCTATCTCTGCCCATAGATGATCAACTGAGTTAATGTCAGGACTTTGCATAGGAATTGCGAAAATGTGTGATGTATTAAACAAAACTCGTTTCTTCACAATACCAGCTGTATGCTTCGGGTCATTATCATGTTAAAAGTAAAAATTATTTTCCAATTGCAGTTTAATCGCACTTGAAGATAAACGATTCTTTAACATGTTCAAATAATGTATCTCGTTCACAATACTATTTATAAAAACCTATACTATTTATAAAAAGAACTTTGAAACTTTACATTATAAGCAAATATCAATTATTTAAAATTGGCAATGGGGGATATGAATACTTCTGTGACTCGCTGTATGTCCAATGGACATTTGATAAAAGGACACGAAAGAATAAGATTTACATATGTTCTCTTCCAGCACCGATGAATTGATTCAGCGTACTTTAAGAATTAAATTTGCAGACTGTACCGTTCTCACGATTGCTCATCGTTTAAATACCATTATCGATAGTAATCGTATCTTGGTAATGGATGCTGGACAAATTGCGGTAGGTATACAATATTATTACAACAATATGTCTTAATGCAAGTGTTCGTATATTAGTGTTCCGATGCTTGTATTATATTTACATATTAGATTGGCCAAAAAGTAATTGCATTTTTTTAATAGATGAACATACATGTGTTGAATTATAAATAACTTCATTTTAAACCACTAATTTATTATGTAATTTGATAGTTAACAACTCATACATGTTTTAGCAAAAGAATTTCTAATCTTCTAATCTAAAGAATTCTTCTAAAAAAGAATTCTAAATTTCTAATCTCTCGATTTTTAAATTGAGAATCAAAAAGAGCATTGTCGTCATACATATTTTACTTGATTATTTCTGAAAACGAAAATGCTCTACAAATTCATAAAAAGTTATGTGATGTATATTGTAAAGATGTTTTGAAATTATGGTAGTGTCAAAATTGATTTGCTAAATTTCACCATACAACATATCACGTCATTCTTGGAGCTGTTTTTTGCCAATAAAGATTAGAACTTTTGTGAGCGTAGAATCATGAAGTTGTCTGAAAGACGGAAAAAGAAACTCGAACAAAATGGGCAATATATTATTTAATAAAGTTGTTTTCCCATGAAAACATTGTCTTTCATTTACACAGAAACAAACGCAGTTACCTTTTGGCAGACCAATAATTTTCTCTTTCTCCTTATTCATATACGTACCATTGAATTTATATATTTCTGTATATTATGCACATAATTATGCAGGAATTTGGCAGCCCATACGAGTTATTGAATGATAAACCGACCGGTTTGTTTTCTCAAATGGTGAAGAATACAGGACGTGTAATGTCCAAGACTCTATTGCAGCAAGCAGAAATTGCTTATCGTCAAAACTCCATGCAATGTAATCATGAATTGTCTCTTGAAAGTCTAAGTGAAAATGATGTAATATCTTGTGTGAATGAAGAATACATAATATAAAAAGCAAATATATGTATATCTAGTCTTGTAAAAATGTCATTTTACTTAAGTACGTCCGTTGACTGCATTTGTTATAATTAAAAAAAAAAACTGTAAATAACGTAATTAATGTATTGTAAAAAAGTTAAGATAATTTAAATACAGTCGAACCTTGTTAACTCGAAAATCTCTATAATTCGAACTTTGATTCATTCTTCAAAGAAAACCCCCTAAAATTCGCACTTTTATTCATTTTTTAAAGAAAACCTTTAAGATTCGAAAAAAAAAGAGATTAATTGGCTTATTAATGTCAGCATTCAAATGAGACGAAAAAAGCAGAAAATTCTTTTATTTATAGCTAATTGTCCAGCTCATAGTAGTATTCAAATAGTATTCAAAATTACAACCTTTAGATCAAGGTATAATTCACACTTTTAAAACTCTATAGGACGGAAGTTGTAAGAACGATAATTGAAGCAATTGGAGAACATTAAAACGTTTCCATTTCTCTATTGCAAGATAGGTATGTGAATCATAGACAAAGCATGAAAAATATCAATCAAAATACAATAATAAATTGTTTTAAAAAATATGGATTTTCATTTCCTACTCCAATCGACTCTCAAAATGAAAGTAAATATTTAGGTGACGTTACTGTATAAGATAAATGGAAGATTGTAACAAATCATCACCAAACAGAACTTAGATTTGAAGAATTTATTAATTTTGACGATGATATAGCAGTTACAGGTACGCTTTCTTAGTCTGATATAATGACGTTATTGACTCATAAAAAGAATAAACAAGACTCCGATAACGATGACATTAACGATCCGAGGGATAATAAATCATGCACCAAAAGGTGACAAAAAAGACTAAAAATGCTATCACGTCATTACGATCTTTTTCTAAAAGGACAAGTGATGTTGAGGATTTTACATTCAATACGCTTTTAAAAATTGAAAATAGATTCTGAAATCATAAAGCAAAGTAAAATGACGGATTTTTTACTAACTACAAATAAAACATATAGTGTATAATAAAAATTATATACTTTTATATATGTATGTAAATAAATGAAAATAATCCAAATTGTTTTTTGCTTTCTCTGTTTCTTATAATAATTTTAAGTCATTTATGTATGACTTTAATGTACATTTTACCCTCTATAAGTCATATTTTTTCCGTACCTTTATGACTCGAAATACTCGATAACTCGAATTATCCTTCCTTTAAGATTCGAGTTAACGAGGTTCAACAGTAAATGCAAAGCACTTGTGCTTTAATTTGTTTCCTTATAATAGAATAGCCAAATGTATAGCAAAACTTGTTTTATGTACAACTATGCACATTATATAGGAAATATTGTACAAAAATAATTTTTTACATTTTGCTTTTATAATATTTTCACCGAATTTACTCCAAGTACAATTTTTATTCAAATGGTTGCTCTTCTTCTGGACTCAATGAATGCTCAACACTCTGTTGCGTTACAAAGACATTCTGTGTCTTGTTTGTTATATTTGCTTGCTGAAAAATAAAATATTATAATCCAGAATATTTTTTCCCATTGAGAATATAAAAACGTGCTTAACAATTACATACCTGAGTGACCGATGTATTAGTATGACTACTGTTAGGCATACAGACAACGACCAATTTGGGTGCAACATTCTGTAGATGTGACTTTTGAGAATTTACATTGGTCTGTGCTATTTTGACTTGTTGTTGTTGCATCTGAGACTGTTGTTGCTGCATCGCACCACTATTTATATTCGATGCGGTAGGTGTTTGAGAACGAGATTGCAGGATAACAAATTTCTGCCCTCCACCAGCTGTGGGTGTATTGCCACTTCTACTTGTACCAAGCATTATCGTTCGTCCTGCTTGTTGCCCAGGACTCGAATTCGACACTGAAACATTTTCTAATAAGAATAAGATAAAAACAAGTCATACTATATTGTTACAGAAAAATAAAAATAATTAAAAAACTAAATTGCTAATGATTACAATAATAATAGTAATATATTAGTTACCTGTTTGTACAAGTGTCTTGGTAGTACAAGTAGGTCCTTGTTGCTGACTAGTAGTTAGCGTAGTGGTTGTAGCAGTCGATGCTAAAGCTGTAGGTTGCGTTCTTGCTTTAGCCACGGCTGCACATAATGCCGGTCCTATGTAGCCATAATCCTGCTTATATTCTTCGACGTAATCTGGTGCAGATCGAACAGTTTTTAAAACAGGTGCTACTGATTTCTGAAAATCATAAATTGTTACTTAATATGTATACTTTAAATAGTAGTAACAGCACTTGTTATGTACTCTTAAAAAAAGTATTTGATATCAGCCATAACTTTTAATTATTCTTTCAATCTAATGAAAAACAAAATGATAAATATACTTACTACAAGCAATGATTTTATATGTCCAGCACCATTTTTATCAATGCTCGATAATCCTGGACCTTCGATACATGATTCAATACGCTCAGAAATTGATTTCAATTTAGGTATAACTAAAGCTTTTATTACTTCTGGACCTAATTCACATAATCCTTCAATAGCTCCATACAAAGAAGCTAGCGGAGTCTATAAAAGTTTTTACGTTTATAAATTAATATTACACATCATTTGTAGTAAATATCTTACCTCTTTACATTTAGCTAAAGCTTGGCTAAACATACGAGTTACTCTAGTTTGCACATTATTTGTAGAAGTATTAAAATTCTTGCATATTTGTGCCATAAGTCGAGAAGCAAAATCCCGTAAAGCCCAATGATTATCGGCTTCTGGTCTCATACACAATTGACGTGAAACTATACAGGTAGCAACTGATGGTATTAGTTCGTGAAGCTGCAAATTCATATAATTAATGATATAACGGTAACAGGATTTTCATAAATAAATCAACAAGCAAGATTACGTGTAATAGAATACATACATATTTTTCAAGATATAAACTTGGATTATCGAGGAGTGCTTTAACCATTCGCATAAGATAAATAAGAAGTGCAAGATGATTCTGCACAACATTAACTCGTACACCCTCTGCAATAAATGTACACATACGCGCTAACATTTCATGTAAACCTGGATCTGCAGACAATGATTGCAATGCTTCTGCTCTCCGAGCTTCATCAGAGCCAACGCAAGCTTCTGTTATTTCCTTATAATATAACTGTTGCTCAACACTTAACTCATGAGTTGCCAATTGTTTAACATGTACAGTTTCTACATTACGTAATTTTTGACTTTTACCACCACCGCCTGGTTTTCCAGCACCTATATTTTGGTTTTTGTTATTTAACTTGCTTGTTGGATCGACGCTTTCTAATTTTTGAGCCTCTGTTAACAAAAAATTATTTGTATTAATCTTATCTATAATACTATCAAATTGAGTAATAAAATTACTATTATAGTCCATTCTTATAGTATAATGCAATAATTACCTTTGGATACCGGAGGTGGATTTTCAGGTATCGTTGGTTGCACTCCATCTATGCAAAGCCAATGTGCACGTAAGGTAATTTCTAGAGGCAACTTAGGCCATGACTGTCCACCAGACATAGATACAACTTCATTCAGATCTATTTCTTTTTCTTCTACGAAATGCAATTCCCGACCACCACCAGAAGCAAAACGGAATGGTATATGATCTTTGGCAAAAAATCCATATGTTGGTTCAATATTTTTAATCTTTAAAGCATGATCTATATCATGAGTCGTTAAGCGTTGACGTTTGCCATGTCTCATAAACTTTGCTGCGTCCTATAAAATTATAAGACAAATATAAGTTAAATATCCTTCGCTAAGCATATGTATATATACAGACACACGTACAAACATATTGTTTGTTAAAACATTGAAACACACTACTTATATTATAGATTATTACTAACTTGTATAATTTCTTTGAGTCTATAACTGACATCTTCGGCAAGATCTTTGGCTGCCTCATCTGGGAAGTTTCCTACTCCTATGCTCTCTGCAATCACTTTTATAGATTCTTGGGATAAGGTTGTTCCATACATAGATTCGCTCTCAGTCATGGTTGATGAATATTGATCGTTACATTCCATATGATATACAGTATATTTAACTATTTATCTTATAAAAAACTGATGTAAAGCGTATTGAAACTTCTTATTTAATCTAGAAGTTAACATTTAACAAATTATTTCTCACTAATAAAGTTAATAAAAACAAATAATTTAGTAAATATACGAAGGAATGTATAGGATATAATATGTTAAAGTGATATTATTCCTATGGCATCTTTGGATTCATAGATATTCATACAACTAAATTCTTGTTATCTATATTGAATATTTTAATTCCCTCATATCTATCAATAATTTTATGAATAATACCTGCAATTTTCTTTCATTTCCTGGTTGCCAACAAATGTCAAAATACATGATATTCACAAATATAATCCACACAAACAGGATAGTATCTCAAATAAAGACTGCTACTTAACATCTAAACCCAAATAGACAACACAGCGATGGCATCAGCCATTGCACTGGCTACTAAATTCGATGATGTTTGATTGAGTAGAGTTCAACGTTTGCGCAGTAATACTAAATGCTGATTGGTTGAAAATTCAAATATTGTCTCTCAATGGAAAACTTCATTAGTGCCATCTATAAAACAACACCAGTACAACATATATCAAATACAAGAATACTACTATCGTATACAGTAAAGATAGAGAAAAATTGGTACGTAATAAACAGAAAGCTGTAAATGGTGGTTGATATTTTGTTCTGGAGCTTCGAATACTTGTGATGTGTATATGTGTATTTGAATTCAAAAGATTAACGGTACACTATTAAAAACTACATTTTAAACAGAAACTTGCCATATATTCAGGTCGCATTAATATCTGGACATTCTGAAAAAAATATACGTGTGAACTTAATATATTGTAGTGTATTTCTTTCGTTTAATAACGTCATTTCAACGTTTTGGCGCATTAAAAATAATTTGTTTTGAATATTGTGGAGAAATAGAATCCCATTTTTCTTTTAACAATTCCCTTATACGAATCAACCAATACATAGACAGTTTTGTGTCCAAATTTAACGCGAGTCACTGTATTTGTGTGGGGACATGACGCCACCTTTAGGCTCGATTCATACTATCGGTCCGGTCGCATCCCTGAGTGTTCACACTACCAAGCCACCTACGGTCCGGTCACGGTACGACGCGAGCCAATTCCTACAGAAATCGTCTAGAGAATCGGTTCATTTTCTACCTAATACTCATTTTTTCATATAATGTATTGGTAATTGCTGCCATATTGGACGAAGAAGAAGAAAGTACAAAAAAGCAATAGATCAATTTGGGTTCATCCTAGTTTAATTAAAAAGACAAACGGAGAAAGAATATTTCACATTATATTATTATAAACTCGTAAAATCGTAAATTAACTGTCGCGTGTTCACATTATACGTTCAGATTCGGACAAGTTCGACCACGCGCCAGTAAAATATTCTTTCTAACGAATCGAGACTGGACCGATAGTGTGAATTGTGCCTTATGCTCCGTATGTACCGCTCGTGGATTGCTTTGTTTTATATATAGATCTATGTGACGTCACCTTATCCCTACGGTAGGGAATTCCGAAGCACCTATTTAGGGGTTCCCATTACATCGTTGCCAATTCTAGGTATACGGCTATATGAGCGGTAAATTCAAATTTGATGAAAAGATTTAAGAATAGCTTAATAGGATTATGCATGTATCTAATAACAAAGTTTACTAATACTAAAAAATATAGAAACCTATTTTTCCATCATGAATTATTCATTAGTGAAAACTCTAAACCGCAACGTGGATTGCGTCTGGGTTGTGTAATAAAAATTATACTAATTTAATTTTGAATATCTCAAAAACTATAGTAGAGCGACGATTTTTTTTATTATGAAAAGTTGCTCAAGAATCATGATCCTAACAACATATTCAAAAAATCATTGAAGTCGGTGAGGTGCCCCGTCATCTAAATAATTACCTTTGTGTATATTTATCT
This sequence comes from Odynerus spinipes, assembly GCA_032403825.1. NCBI lineage: Eukaryota > Metazoa > Arthropoda > Insecta > Hymenoptera > Vespidae > Odynerus > Odynerus spinipes. The sequence goes on from JAIFRP010000266.1 coordinate 80,291, forward strand.
TTTAGTGTATTTTATTATAAAATCTTATACGAATGAAATTTGATTGATTTTAATTATCAAGTAATAATAAAATAAATATTCTTTTAGAGTTTTCACTAACGAATAACTCATGATGGCAAAATAGGTTCCTATATTTTTTAGTATTAGTAAACTTTGTTATTAGGTACATGCATAACCCTATTAGGCTATTCTTAAATCTTTTCATCGAATTTGAATTTACCGCGCATATAACCGTATGCTTCCTGCATTTGGGCGCTTCTGGAAATTCTAGCAACACTGGGGATTCCCCTTTTTTACTGTGGAATAAATATAAGAATGTGTAGTATTTTATGATGTTTTATGATTTTTTACAATACTAGATTTTTTCTTTGATAGTCTTCTGCATTTAATAAAGTATCAATTTTTCACATTTTACAATGTATTTTACAAACAAATATCAAAAATGTCAAATATGGATTGTTGTTCTTTTATTTGCACTTGGCTTAGAAGTAGCAAAGAGTCAAGTTACACAGAATAACGGTAAGAAACAATGTTAAATTCTATTTTTGGTAAGTTATTAAAATTGAAACTATTATTATTCGTTACTTTTGTTTTTAATTATATTCTAGATAACGTTACAAGAGTACATAGAAATGGTTGTGAATGTATTCATCATGATTGCGCATGTTGTGGACATATAGAATGGGATACTGTTTCTTGGAATGGAACATGTGAGTACAATTTTTATATTATTGATGTATCAATAATATTTTACATTTTATACATTATTATTTTCAGTATGTGCTACTGCCAGTTACTTAGATCACGATTATGGTTTTTCTGTTACCTTAACATACAACAACATTACTATAATTAACGAAACAATATCAGGTAATTTTAGTAGATATTTCTAGTTAAGCAAATTTATACTTGGACATATATATTTTTGTAGCACGAAATCCACCACCTATTTGCATTGGTGAAGATATCATTGAAAATTTAAAAGCTGAATTGTGTTTACGTCTATATGACATAACTATAAATAAAAGTCATTTTCATGGATGTTTAGAACTGGAAGCAAGAATATCAAAATTGAATATACTCCCAATACATTTAGGCTGTTTTGATAATGAACATAAACCTGTGCCCATGTTTCATGCACCACTAAAATCGCACATGAACACATTAGCATTCAATGTTTACTTGTTTGTACTTTTAATAATTCTATCGAATGTGATCAACTGACCAATGTAACCATTGTAACACGGGGTGCATATGCCTCTTGTGATCTGAACTACATAAAATTATAGGTTTCTATTGTACGCAGAAGGTATTCTAAATATCTACCATTTTAATATCAATATAAGTCTTTTATATATTTTAATTAATTTACTTATATTAATGAATTGTATCTGTAGCAAGAGGTCAATTAGCAATAACTCCAAAACAGTTAAACATTTGAAAAAGGTATCGCTAATTTATGAAAATTATGATAGGTTTTTTATTGCATGTTATACTATCTTGATTAAGCAAGAAAATACTTATCTTCTGTTAAAATAAGCACAGCGACAGAGCCGGCGTGTCAAAAAATCTTGCCTAAGGAAAACCAAGTTTAAGCCACCCTTCGTCATAGTTGCTGGGAAAATGACATAAAAAGTGGTGGAACTGCCATGGTGAATTTTCTAAGTTCTACATTGTTGTAATAAATAAACGTTGTTGTTCAGTATGTACTTTGAATGTGCCATTTGAGGCGACTATTCACCCTACACACTGGCTCTGCAATGACACGTAATAAAAAATACTAAATTTTGGAATTACTATTAATTTACCAGTAGCCCGACAAATATATTTAGTATATATGACGAAATGTAGTATATATCGTTAAAAAATATTTTTTTAAGCGTATATTTCTTTTGTAATACATAAAAAAAAATCTTATAAATAAAATCGTGAGTATGCAAAATAATTAAGTATAAAATGTTTAATTCAGCATCGCGATCAGAAGTCTTTTCCATTCGGCAGTGCAATCGTTCTGGAAAAGAGAACAAGTAAGTACCGTTGATAATATAGTATACCGATACCGATAGCAGTATAGTAATCATATGCATTATTTGTAAAATTTTTCGCATACGTGCATATTTATTAAAAACAAACATAAATATTACATTTGTGAGATACGCAAAGGATTAAATACTATAAATTAAGGATGCATGAATCTCTCAGGTAAGAAAGTCGTCGTGATTTTTCATTAATTCAAAAGTGCGATCAGAAGCCGTTTAAAGTCTTCGCTGCAGTCGCTCTGTAAACGGAAAAAAAAGAATGTTGGGAAAAAATTAAAGTTCGCGTTAATGTAAGCGATTGTACGAATAATTTATACTGTAATTTTGTATTTATGTACAAGACGCCGAGTGTACGTATGCATGCACTCGCGATTAGTATAATTAGTTAATTTACACACATAGTTTTGCATTAATTGTATGTAATAGTATTAATTGACAACCACCCTCGTCTTACATTGATAACTTTCATCCATCGAAGCCCTCACCGTAAGAAAGTTATAAATCGGATAACGTAATGACCTATACTGATTGTGAACTTCACGGTATAAACTCGATGCAAAATTTAATCAAAATATAGAATATCTTTTCCGTCAAAATTCACAGACTTTATTTTGCAAGACTTCGATCGTTCTTTCTTTCTAAAGGTTTATACGTGTTCAATAACAAACAAATCGAAAGAAATTAGGGCACACGTATCGAACAGTATTCACCCTTGATTGGGAATCGAAGCAAGTGAGTGCAAAATTAACTTAAAATTTCGAAAAATCATTACGTATCATCCGTGGTATTAAAATACGATTTAAAAGCAAAACGAGTTGTCGAACGAACGAAATGTTTTCATCCGAGTAGGGCAAGCAAGAGTCTCTTGTAGTCGCCGGAGGTGTCATCCTGAAATTTATGGAAATTTATGGCGAGCTAGGATATAGCGAATGAGAGAGAGAGAGAGAGAGAGAGAAAGAGAGTTAACAAAAAAAAGGATCTACGTAGATGATGTCAATTGTGCAGTGAACAAAGAATACGCGCTTGTAGCGAAGGAAATGACGATTATTAACACGTTGAATGCCTTGGGGATCACCGGTGACCTCAACTCAATTTTACAGATTGTACAGTAGAACCTCGATTATCGGAACTAATAGGGAGACAAATGTGTTCGGATAATAAGATAATTAACATATTATACAAACAAACAATGAAACAATGAAACATTATAAAATATTACGGATGTCATATTTTTTTAGCCGCTGAATCGTATAGATTTTTTAGTCGAAATAATTTTGAGCTTCAACTATCTAAACCCTTTTTTTAGCGCTAAGAATGCTTCAAAATGAGAAGAATAAGAGATTTTTAATAATTTCACATTTTGTTTCAACTAATAACATTACCCCTTTCCGTTGTGACGATATTATTATAGTTCTGTATGCTTAGAATATAAATACTATTCTGAAATATTGTCAACAATTTTTTTTTTTTAATCGATAGCTTCGATAATTTCGATAGAAGGAAATAAATACTGCGCGTACTATACACACATTTAAAATAAGTACGAAATGTACTTACTTCTCGGATAATAGAATATTCTGATGATAGAACATTCGGATAATAGAGAGTTCGGATAATGGGTATTCCGATAATCGAGGTTCCATTATATTTGAATTGTTGCTAATATAAAAGATGCGATAGAGAATGTTTCTGCATCTTCATTTTAAAAACTATTATAAATAAAATTAGAAGGCATTCGAGTTTGGGTAAAATCGATGCGGCACTTAACGTGTTAACATAATTTAAAGAGATCTCGATCAACTTACATCGATGTCACCTGCAAGGGATTGCCCGTAAATTATCTGATACTCCTCCTTGATATCACCCAAATCGATTTCCGATCGAGCAACTATTATACGTATCAACGTTGTGTCATCTGTGCCCATTCCACGCATAGCTTTGTAGAGTCTCTCCGCGAAATACGCGGTTTTGTCTCGAGCGCATTTAACTAAAACAGAAAAGAACATTTTTCTTCGATGTTCCAAAGCGGAACATTCCTCGAGCTCCGTATGTATGTTACGGTAAATGTAATTAATCCGGTGATTATGTATAATTGCCGATTATTAGATATAATCACCAAGGGCGTCCGCAGGATTTTTTTCAGGGGTGGGGGGGGGAGGCATGACAAAATGTTATTCAAATTGACTGAAATGTATGCTTTGATATTTATATATCTTTTAATATTAAAGCTTTCTCATCGCGACAAGGTAGATGTAAATTGAGAAAGATTTTTTGTCTTTTTTGTAGTTTGTAATTTTTAATTTTTTTACAATTTTTAAAATTTTTAAACATTTTTTATAGAATAAAAGTAAAAAATAATTCAGTTTTTTAAAGTAAAAAATAACTTTTTTAAAGTTTGAAATAATAAAAGTAAATTGCAAGTATTTACATAAGTAAATTTTAATCGAAAAGAAAAACCAGTCTTCTTTCATTCTGGCCGAATTTATCTATAACTTTATTTACAAATCCTTCTTTGTCATTTGTAATCATTTGCCTATGTTGCTGTAGTAATCGGCAATGAGAGAAATCTCAAAAATTTCTCTTAAATGAGAAATGTAGGCATTGAAAGTATGAAATAAATTATGATATCGAATTTTTTTTTCAAGTACCCCCCTTGCGGACGCCCTTGATAATCACCACTAAGTTTGGTAAATGTGATGATTTCGCGGATGAACTATTTGATGTTTTGGAGGCAGCACATTTCACAAGTGTAGGACATAAAAGAACAAGAGGTAAGAACAATTTTAAGGTTCTGCCAGTTTGTACTGTTGGTATTGTATGGTAGGAGTACACTTGATTCTGGGTTGTATCTGGGTTGCATCTGGGGTTGCGTATGAGTTGCATATGTTACAATCCAAACAAAACCCAGACACAACTCAGAATCAAGTGTACTCCTAAAAAAGATAGTGCATCCGACATCAACAAAGACCACCAATAACGAACAGTAACGGACTTTTATCACATTCGCCATTACGAGTTGGGAATTATATAAACTCGCCGGTTAATTTGATAAATATTCAAGAATTATACATAATCACTGGATTAATCACATTTACCGTAACATGTATGATACATTCGTTCGACCAAAGAATTTCTTCTTACCGACTGCGAGGTAGCCATCTTCGAGGGAGCCTGAAAATTCTCTTTTAATAGCCTCCTCCAAGGAATGACCAGCGATGCGTTCGTACTCTTGGAAGATTTTTCTCAACTGTGGGAAACTCCTGGTGATTAGTATGGCGTTAAACGCGCTCTCATCCGTACCCCATTGACCTTCGCCAGCTGCAAGAAGCTTTTCGGCATCTTCGGTCGCAGCGGCCTCGTCGACTTCCGGATTTTCGTCTCTGTTCGCCTAAAATAACGTTGACCTTATATAAATCCCGTTCAGTTAGCCTACTTTCTTTCTACTTACGCATGATAGCGAAACCAGGAGTCTTTTGAAGTGTCCGGAAGTGTCGCTTTTGAGGTCATCCTCCAATTCGTTACCGTACACTGTTCCAAATTGATGTTATTATTGATTTACGTTATCGATAAACTTTCAAGTACAGTAGAACCTCGATTATCGGAACTAATAGGGAGACAAATGTGTTCGAATAATCGATTAACAACTTTTCCTATACTAAATTTCATATACTTTAGACCCTATTATACGAAGAAACAATGAAACATTATAAAATATTACGGATCCCATATTTTTTAGCCGTTGAATCGTATAGATTCTTTAGTCGGAATAATTTTGTGCTTCAAATCATCTAAACTCTTTTTCTAGCGCTTTTTCTAGATTTTTTATAATTTCACATTTTGTTTCAACTAATAACATTACCCCTTTCCGCTGCGACGATATTATTATAGTTCTGTATGCTTAGAATATAAATACCATTATGAAATATTGTTAACAAATTTTTTTTTTAATAGATAGCTTCGATAATCTCGATAGAAGGAAATAAATACTGCGCGTACTATAATACACACTTAAAATAAGTACGAAATGTACTATTCGGATAATATAATAGAATATTCCGATGATAGAACATTCGGATAATGGGTGTTCCGATAATCGAGGTCCTACTGTACTCGATGAAAGAAGTATAAGAGGAACTTACGATTCTTATAAACGGCAGATATCGTTTTTACTCCATAATTGCTGAGAGAAGCGAGAACTTCGATAAGAGCACCCTCGTCCGTGCCAATGCCGGAAATCGCATCGTGTAATTCCTTCGCGTAAAATTCTGGAAGAGGAGTCATCAAGGCAACAATGGCCTTCTCGAAGTTCCCACCAAGCTCGGACTTCAACTCGGAGATCAGATCTTTGCCGTACATAGTTTTAAATTTCTCGGTGATTTCGAGACGTTGGACGATCCCACGGCGAGCGAGTACGTCGATGATGGTTTGTTCATCGGTACCAAAACCCTTCATCGCGTTTCTCAAAAGAGTTGCATCGTCTTCGGCGTTGAAGGGATCAGCCGGATACACGGTTGGTGTGCACTAAACGGATACATAAGGAAATTAAGAATTGGGTGGAAACTTTGCCGATCGTTTGGAGAACGGAGTTGTGCGAAATTTGTATGAGTCATAGTGGTGGTTATCGATCACTTCGAATTACAATAGAACTTCGATTATCCGAACTAATTGTGTTCACGATGATCGAATAATCGAACGTGAAAAATTATCATTTCTTATAGAGGATGGTAAAAAAAGGGTTCGATATTTGAAAGGCTTATTCTAATTAACATGGGTTCTAAAATTAACCCTTTTGATATAAATTAACTTTTATTATTTATGAGTGTTCGGTATCTTAAATGAGTCTTATGGTAATATATTGAATGTACACAGAAGAATTTTCATAGAAATACACGAGTTTATGGTTGTTAAGATAAGTTTATTATGCAAATATGCAAAAACTATAACTATTTCTAAGAAAATTCTGTGTACATCAATATGTTACCATAAGACTCATTTAAGATACTGAACAGTTATAAATAATAAAATTTCATTTATATCGAAAGGGTTGGTTTTAGGATGCATGTTAATTAAACATTTTTTATTAGTCTCAAATATTACTCCAATATCGAACCCCCTTTTTTTACCACCCTGTATATTAGGTACATGTATTCATAGATATGTTTTAGTCGTCTTTGTTCTTTTAATCTTTCTGAGCCATTAAATTGAATTTTTTTTTAAATTAATTATTCTTCGGGAGTAGGTACTCTCTTGCTGTGCTTCGTACCACCTGATGACTATTTCTAAAGTTGCGAATGCTTCAAAATGCGTGGGAATATTATTTCAGAAGAACATTTCGTCATTTTCGATGCTCTCTTCATTAAAAATACTTTTAACTCTTTTCAAAATTTCTTTATCATTTACGTTGCTCAGTTTACCATTTCCAAGCCATTCTGTTATATCATTTTCTACTATTCTGTTATAATCAAGGTTCCACTATACTTCGAATCTATCCGTACACCAAAAGTTTCGAATCACTTCGAATAATATTTGAAATCGGAAATTCTTAAAACTCTTGAATATTTTGAAAGTCTTGAAAGTCGTGAAATATTTTAAGACCTTTTATGCTCATCTGTTTTTTTCTAATTCACGTATATATACCACTCCTACATTTATTAAAACTATTAAAACTTTCAACATTTTCAAGATTTCAAGATTTTCAAGAATTTCTGACTTCGAATAAATAAAAAATCGATTCGAAACTCTGTGGGATTGAATTGCTTGAAAACTTGCAAGTCAGAGTATTGAATGCCCATCATAATAAAATTAAATTCTATCAATTTTAGCATTCGATCAATTTTAAGATAGAGTAAGCTCTATTGATACACATAAAAATACATACCTGCACGTGATAATATTGGTTGGGAGACATTGTTTCTTATTCCTAAAACAGAAATATAAAGAAAGAAAATTAAGTTCAACAAGTTTTTGCGATAATAACTTAATTTAACACTTTGCAATCATAATCGCCGCTACGGCAACAAATCACAAAAACGCTATAATGTAAAATTTCGACAAATAAAGTCTATTAATAAAAGAAGAAATTAAAAATAGCTACATTTATAAACAATGTATAACTTTCTCTGTTCAAAACAGAAGTTCCGGTCTTCAAAACATTCATGACAAAAGCATGCTAGAGTTATCTAGTTAATCATATAGAAAAGCGTTTAGAGTGTAAAAGATTAAAGTTTAAATAATACTCATTCAAATATATTCAAAATAATATAATATGGAAAAGTATTTAAAGTATAGGTATTGTTACGTTCTATTCCATCGTGATTAGAATATAATTAATATTGATTATTATCATTAGTATTATCAGTAGTATGATTATTATCATTAGTATTATCGACACTATTATAAATATTATTATAATCCGAATAAATTATAAGAATACGTTTTTATTCGAATTAAACACTTATTCGATTGGATATTTATCCATTACCGGCAAATTAACTTTTTATTACGTTCTACCATAAATAAATTCGATCGTAAAAATGAGCACATTTTAGTTCTCAAACTTCTATTCGAAAGATATTAACCAATTGTCTTTAAAACGACAAACTGTAATAAATAACAATGAAAATTACCTAACCGACTGAACACAGTTCTTTAATTTGTTAATAAATATCACAATTACTGAATATAACCGAACTTATTTACATTCCAACCCAATATTTCCTATTTTTAATCCTTATTCATTATTCGAATAAAATAATGCCCAACTCCGATTTAAATATCGCAACGCTAGAACGCATGCGCGATAGATTAATATAAACTGATCGAGAGTTTTTCCCATCGCGATAAAACTAGCTGCTACTTTAATTACATATCATCTAACGATCTAAGAATACACAAAACTCTCGTGTTTCACGCAACATGACACACACCGGACATTATCGATCGACGCATCTTTTAACGTTATTACAAGGGCGAGGTATCTCCGTACGTTTTACGCCCACACCCAGCTTTACACACGAGGTCATCGATTCTTCCCGAGTAAGAAATTCAGGACAAGAAACGATAAACATCGAAACGATCTTATACAATTCCCACCAACTTTGATCGATCTCTCTCGGAAGATCTCAAATAAGATTTTACAGAGAATTCGATAGATCGATCGATCGATATCGGCTCGCTCTCACGCCGTTGCCATTATTGTTGTCTCACGTCGAAATAAAAAAAAGTACACGATGTTTTTTTGCTTTCGAACCAAATTCCCGAAGGCGTTGAATAGATCTAACGATGAAGATCGATCGATCGCTCAGGGTGTGGCTTCTTCACCTTTCTTTCGCTGCAAAGGTAGAACTCGATTCTTTCCGGACAAACCGCTACCGGCACTGCTTCGTCGCGCGAGCAACTGTTGGTTGCTACGCGTACTTCAAACGGTATAAAGGAAATACTGGACCAGTCGAGTGGGGAGGATGGCGAGAAAGAGTAGGAACGGAATAAGCGGCGTTGGAGTGGAAAGGAATTCGAAGAACTTGGCGAGCGATTCGTCATGCAATTCAAATGAGAGATATACAAGGTGTATTACTTAATTGTATTGGTATGTTTTGTTTAATATTTCTCAGCGGTAAAAAAATGAAGGATACTTACGAA
>JAIFRP010000266.1:97658-119088 GCA_032403825.1 Odynerus spinipes
CATGACATATGGCTGGTGTTATTGCGATAAGATGTCCATTGTATTATACTATAAAAAGATATATTACGTTATTCGGAAGTAATAGTTTAAATGATTAAATATTGTTTAGAATAGAAGACATTAACTGGACCAAGTACAAGCACGAAATAACGCTGTATCCATGCTATTAATATTCATATCCAGGAGCGTTGACTATTTCCAATTGCGAACGAGATTCGTTACAATAATTATTTTGTATTATTAAATTTATCAAATTTATTGTAATAATTCGTATTATATTATGAGTGAAATGTATTATATTATGATAAAATAATAATTGTAACGATTAGATATGGTCTGGGATAGAAGAGGTATTGACTCGAGCAAGTTCGAATGCGTAATGACATTACATCGATGCCCGGACTGTTATTGTTTATACTCAGAGACCGTGATTACCTCCACCCCTCCTCACTCTTAAGAAAACTCTGCAACTATCATACTTTTCAAATTTCTGTCAAATCACCATCAAACTTCTCAAAAAGACTTGCGCAGTAAATCAATAATTTCTATGAATAATACTAATATCATTACAATTTTTTTTTTTAAGTTATTTATTTATAATGGTCGCATCAACATCAAGTACATCACTATATTTTGTTATATCTGTTTTCTAAGAATTCTGACAAAATGATAGGTGCTAAAAGCATAATAATCCCAAGTTTCAGAATATATTATATTGTTTACTTACTAAAGTACAACAGTTATGTCATATTGGATAAAGCATTAACAGTTGTTTAGAAAATTACGTTATAAGCCCATTAACACTGTAGTAGCGGTAACAGGCATTTGCGTGGGTGCACTTGCTTGTCTCACGCTCATTTCCTATGCATCAAGCAGTTGTGATATGGAAAAACGCCGTAGAAGTTTTATGATACGCGCGTTCAATGCCTTTTGTATTGCATAAAGTAATGTGGTAGTATATTCATGGGGCGTCATAACGCAGAGTTGTAGCGTTAAGGCTACTAATCAGCAGGTTCAGTAACCGATATTTCGATACAAGTGGTACACACGGCAAATGACGATCATTCAACCTAATATTTATTATTCGACATGTTACTTATATACATTTAGAACTATTTTTTGAGCTGGAACTAAGCTTATCTATATATGCATATAATGAGTGATCTATTCATATATATAATCATTGCAAAAACAAAAGAATGGGTATGAGAGGTCTATTCACATACGTAGTCATTGATCATAGGTTAGAAAATGACCAGTCGGTAATCTGCAACGTTTACCGACAATTATTACAGACATTTAAATGGTGCCATAGAAGAACGATGTTACACGACAATACAGCTGTTATTTAAACAGAAATCTTTATTTTTTATAAACATAAACAAAAATATACGAAGTAAGAAATCGTTTGTTTCGTAATGATTTTCTTTAAGACTACTTTACTTTTTGGGCTCCTAATACTCGTAAGTGGTGTACGAGAATATCAAAAGAAAGATGTGATCACTCTCAGAGAAGAGGTGCGATCAATGTTCGATCATGCTTACTCTAGTTATTTGTCTTATGCATATCCTTACGATGAATTGAGATCGCTAAGTTGCGATGGTTTTGATACCTGGGGTAGTTTCTCGCTGACGTTGATCGATGCTCTAGATACTTTAGCTGTAATGGGAAACTTCTCGGAGTTTCGTCGTGTAGCCGAGATAATAAGCGAAAGAGAAAATTTCGAAGCAAACATCAATGTGTCTGTCTTTGAAACAAATATTCGAGTGGTTGGTGGACTCTTGAGCGCTCATCTATTATCACGCAAGGCAGGTGTACCTTTAGAGCCAGGATGGCCATGCAACGGTCCTCTCTTACGTCTTGCCGAAGACATGGCAAAGAGATTACTTGTTGCCTTTGATACACCAACAGGAATGCCATATGGAACTGTTAACTTGAAGTACGGAGTTCCCGAAGGAGAAACTAGTATTACATGTACAGCAGGCATAGGTACTTTTCTTTTAGAATTTGGAACGCTGTCTCGATTAACCGGCGATCCGCTTTACGAAGAAGTGGCAATGAATGCTTTAAAAGCTTTAAATCACTACAAGTCTAATATTGGATTAGTCGGTAATCATATCGACGTCTTAACCGGTCATTGGACTGCCCAAGATTCTGGTATTGGTGCAGGGGTCGATTCTTATTTTGAATATCTAGCAAAAGGCACGCTATTGTTCCAGGATCCGTGGTTAGCTGCGATGTTTCACGAGCACAAAGCTGCTATAGAAAAATACATTCGCAGAGAAGATTGGCATTTATGGGTTTCGATGACGAAAGGCCAGGTGACCTTACCCGTGTTTCAATCTTTAGATGCTTATTGGCCTGGTGTCTTAAGCTTGTTTGGAGAAATTGAGGATGCCATGAAATCTTTACATAATTATCATCGTGTTTGGAAACAATTTGGCTTTACTCCAGAATTTTATAATATTCCTCAAGGAGAGGCTGGAACGAATCGAGAGAGTTATCCATTGAGACCAGAACTTATAGAATCTGTGATGTACTTATATAGGGCAACTGGTGATCCATATCTGATTCAAGTAGGAGTCGATATACTTAGAAGTTTACAGCATAGCGCCAAAACCAAATGTGGTTATGCCACCATTAATGATGTACGCGATCATCGGAAAGCAGATAGAATGGAATCTTTTTTCCTTGCTGAAACAACAAAATACCTTTACCTTCTTTTTGATCCAGACAACTTTATTCATAATAATGGACAACAAGGAGATGTGATAAAAACTCAATGGGGTCATTGTATCGTAGATTCAGGAGGATACGTGTTTAATACAGAAGCGCATCCCATTGATCCTGGCGCGTTATATTGTTGCCGTAGGATACAAAATATGTTACCAGATAAAATATCTATGTCATATAAATTTTTTACTACTAATGATCAAAACGAAGATTATAGTGCAGAAGAAGATACAATTCGTAAAGAAGATAGTATACACAAGAATGATACTAATAATATTGTTGAAATAGTAAAATTATCGCAACTAAGACATAAACCTGTAGATGAAGCAAAAAGTGAGAAGGATAAAAATGATGAGACATTACTTGTACAAGAAAATATTTCTGAAAGTCTTTCAAAAAGTGAAGATGAAATTAATAAAAATGTAACGTCTCACTCTGAGTCTGCAAAAATGCAAGTAATGGCACCACCAAATGTAATTTATAAAGCGGACGACAGCGAAATCACAGATACTTTCGAAGCATCGATTACTCCTAATGACCAATGTGATTCAGCTGCGGTTCAAAATAATACAAAATATTTTAAGAAGCCTATTGGTTCAAGAACTACGAGATTTGAATCACAAATTATGTTAGAAAATATCAGGAAAAGAAATATGTATCCAACAAATACTACTGCAAGATCTATGTATCAGACTTTATCCTGCCAGTCACAACCATTCTTACAACGAATATCTATTATAGGAGAATTCTTCTAGTATTTGTGTAAATAGTTTTAATGATATAACTTTTTGTTTTTCATTTGTACACCTTAGAAACTTTATCAAAAGCTAAATTCATTGTTTCTGTTTCTTTGTTGTTATCCTACAAAAATTCCGTCATCAAGACTACAATGACTGTGATATAATCATTATTAAAAATATAATAAGTCTATTGTAATTTTGTCACATTAAAATTTATTTTATCAGAAAAATCTCAATAAAAATTCCGGTTATAGTGAAGTCGACATGTCTACATGGAAGTTAGTCAATGATATTTTATATATAATAGATAAGCTGACGATACTCATTGATGAACTTCTAGATAGATAAGTAGGAAACTACTTTATTGGTTCGTAGGTATGTGAATTGAAAAGTTGTTATAAACAAAAGAATGATAAATTTGAGCATAAATTCTTTGTATAGATTGGCATTTTGGCCATCCGTTACCTAACAAAAGCATTTTATCGTTTATATCTTGTTTTATAACTAATCAACATTCTAAGTACTAACATTGTAAAACGATAACGTTAAACAATTTTTCTCATATTACGGTTTTTTAATTACTTTAAACATGTTAACTCGCTCAAACTTATATTTACGAACCTCATTAATGAAGAGAATTAACACTTTTGTGACAAGTATAAATTAAAAACAGTTTTAGCAATAAATTAATGGGCAATGATGGGCAATATTTGCAACAATAATATATATGATATTTATAGGCAATATTATAAGGGCAGAAACTTCAGAATCGAAAAAGGAAGAATCAGAACGTATGAAGCAGTTTCACGAAAAACTTAAGTTACAACCAATACCACGTATGTAAAGTATACTGTAATACAATCGTGACATTTGTATACTTAATTAACTTATTAGAAAATTGTAGAGTCTATCTATATATAATATAAATAGGTGTATCACCACGCGAACGTTTTGTCGATTTGGTTTTGGTGGACACTGATCCTCAGACTGGAGAATTAGTTCCAGATAGCGAAAAGGAGCCAACCAAATGGGGAGATTGGCAAATTGGTGGTAGGGTAACCGACTTCTAAGAACAAAACATACTTTACTTCTTCGTTTCATTTAAAGATATAAATGTATATTCAAAGTACAAGAAAAAAATAACAATCTCAGTTCAACTTCAACTTACAAAATTCATACCAATGTAAATCTTATTTGATAAGTAAATAATAGCACTCATTTCTTCTAAATACGCAGCTATAAATGACATCTTTTGTGGTGTTATGGTTGTCAATGCTAGGTGAAATGATGTACATCACACACTTTAGCTTGTTAATTAAATATAAAATATAAAAGTGAATATAACAAGTGTCTGATGAATGTTTATTTTATAGAATCTTGAAATATATAGTAACTACTTTATAGCTGCATGAAGTAATGAAATTTGTAATCAATTACAAAATTAAGTAAGCAATGCAGCATATAAAAAAGTCTGAAATTGAATGGCAATGATTTATATACTCAGTATATCACGAATGATGTATTATTTATAAAAATATGGTGCACTCGGATTTTATCAGTAAAACCGTATGTGCATAATAATCATTCTATTTGCTTACTAAAAAGAGTTTTATATTCACCATTTATATTTGTGACATATATTTTTTTTTTTTTTTTACTTATAGTAAAGATATTAGCCAAAGATATATTTTGTAATATTCAAAATTACAGCATAGACAGCTTATAAGTTCACTAACTTTAGTATTTAATTCTCTAGAAAACTATGCATATATTTATGAAACTAAATTGACACATGATGCAAGGATAATGAATAATACAAAAGTACTTCTCAAGTTGTAGTTTTATAGCGTGTAATACAGAAAATACAAGATCTTATTCATGAGAAGTAAAAAATAAAACTTAGCAAAATATTTACATAAAATATTTTTTTTTTTGTAGGAAGTCCTATATAGTCTATGCCCATTGTATTTTTTAATTAGTGCACAGAGAAATGTCTCAAATATTATTATCTCTGTGTAAAAAGTACGTTTGGCTAATCCAAGCATTACCTAATATAAAAATTTTTATGGTAATGCATAATAGATTAAAAATATCTGTGTATGTGTAAAATTTTACTTTACAATTATGGCAATGACACATTAATTTTCAAATTAAAAATTAAATATTCTTAAATAATACAGAAAATGAACCAAGAAATCATAATACATAAATATAGTATTATTGAAACTATCCGCTTGTCAGTCTTTCATCTAGCATCGACGGACCTATAAATTGTAGTTAAGGTAGCATCGAGTTGTTAAAAATTACAGATCTTAACGATTTATAAACTATAAAGTTTTATTGATAGCTAACACATCCCGCATCATCATATTTCTGAGTGTCCATAAGGCATTCACCACATTTCCATGGTTGCCCACACCATTGCCCAACCATTCAGCAGGTAATTTTGTTATATCAGGAATTTGGGTATTCTCAGGAGTAGCATTCATTTGTTTATCCCAATTTGATATGTACCGGTTTTCTACATTTAATCCTTCAATATACCTGCAAATCCATCACAATATTACATATTTATGATACTTAATCATAACAATGTTTTTAATCAATTTTTAATTAAGAATTATTTTTATATTAATAAAATCAATCGAATAAAGTATAACTTTCAGTATATAACATATAATCCTACCGTAAATATGCATCCGAGTGTAATACTCGACTTGGCCTCGGAGGTACAGCAACGAACATTGGTTCTGGTTGTTTAGCAACTGGTACAATACTTGTTTGAGTTGCAGCAGCTGATGTTTCTAACACATGTTTATCATGAGATAACGAATAATATTTAGCATTTATTTAATATTTAGCGAATACATTACCTGTCTCCATTGGTGGAAGTATCGTGGGACCTTTAGAAGCCATGTAGTTTCTGAGAAGATTTAAATTAATATAAATTAAAGTTCTTACAGTATACAAATTGGATATAATATTTTACAAAAAAGTAAGATCCATACTTGCTCCTTTCCAACGGCGGGATGATACGTCCATTTGATTTAAGAATGTGTACTTCTTTAACGTGTCTTGCAAGTCTTTGTACGCTTGGAAATGGCGGTACAGACTTTTTAGTACGACCACAACCACGCCATTGACATTGAAACTCCACATCTATCACATACGATGAAAAAAATTATATACATTATAATACTATTGAATTAAATCATTTATATTTATAAAGAATGCCATCTTACCAGGAGCAGCATTTGTAAAAGATGATTGTACATGTCCATTTTGTTCAGCAATACAATGATCGATGCAATCAGTCATATCCTCGAACTGCCAATCACAGTTATCCCAACAACATTCATATACTACATCTTGTAAAGCATTTGTTCCAACGGTGATGGATGTACCTTTAAGTTGTCCTCCATCTTCATTCATTTTGATAGCTCTTTCTTCCCAAGCTTGTTTTTCACCTGCTGGTAATTTTCTCCACTGAAAGGGAAGAAATTATTAAAAGGTATTAATCATCAAATCTTATTTGTTTATTTACATCAGAAAAAATGAGTTCTGAAGGAGGGACAAGTATGCAAGAAATCTTAATTTAGTTATTTTTGTTCATTATTAAGTTGAAAAAAATATATATTCTAATTAATTTTTAATGCATACTTTTTCCTTTAAACATTTTTTTAAAATAAAACAAAAACAACTGTGAAAAAAGAAATAAATACCTCGTTGCCAACAATTCTGCTAATCTCTCCAAAGGATGATTCGGGATTGTTTTGTGTAATCTGCGTTCGCATTTTACTCGAATATAAAATATAGCCCGTAACTAATTTCTTACCCGCCGTTTTCTAAACAGAAGAAAACACAAATTATAATGCCACCGTCTAGTGAACAAATATTGCCTGTACACCTTCAAGAGGAACACATCCAATTTTGGATCTTATGTTAGAGAACGAAAATTCAACGGTGCAAAAACACAAAGTATGCTGGCATATTTCTTTAAATAAAATGAAAGTGAAGAAAAGAAAATATAAGACGTGGAAATTTGGTAAGCAAATAATTTCTCTGTAAAGCCTACCTTTTTAGAAGACACAGGTGTCTGAGTATTGGAGAGCACCGGTTGAGCTTCAGTAGATCCAACGGACGGTGGACCACCAGCATCCATGCTGTCCTCCCCAACTCCTACTCCTACTCCCACTCCTAATCCTACTCCCATGCCTAGTACATCAGGTTCCAGCTTCGGTAACAATGGCGATGCTTCCTATACCATTTATGTTTTGTTACCTTCATTATCCGTCACCGAATGTTATGTTGTTTGTTAGGTTTTGAATATAATAATCTTACACAATATTACAAACAACAATCTCTTTCCTTTTACATAAAAAAATGCATTATATATTGGATACTATAATCTGTCTATTTTCCTTTAGTAAAGAATAGCTTGAGCCAAGAGGCTATAAAAACTCTTGAAAAATACAATATTTCAATTTACATTCAATTTTATTTACAATATAAAAATATTAGTATCTTATGCACTCCATTTAAAGCAATTTTCTTCATTCCTACATGAATCAGGTTAGAGCGACATGGAAGCAAGAACTTTTTGGTGGTGTTGTATATCTATTGTACATTAACAATAAACCCAACAGGTGCTCTGAATTTGTTCTTCGTATCTAAATTATTGCTCACCCTATAAGTGCTATGTGTAAAAATATAACTGCACATAATAATAAAAAAAAATGAATATGCCGGCATAAAATAAGAACATGCATACAGACAGATTAATACAGCAAGATATATACATAGTGTGTAGGTACGCGCGGGTGTGTGTAAGTGTGTGTAAGTGATGTACTAAAAGTACAACTTTTAAATTTTATTACTTTCTATGCTTTTTAAATGATTAATAATCAAACTGTATTAAAATTAATTTGCTGTATCAGTCTGTGTGGTATTAAAATACATGCATTTTTGATTTTGCTTCCCTCAGGATAGATAGTACAATTTTGTAAATTAGTAATTACCATTTCAAACTGAGCTGAACTGGGCGTGACGGACTTGACTTGATTTTGCGTCTGAGCCACGTCACCCGGAACCTATAACACACGCATTACATGCCAAGCAATAATTTTATAGTTAGTTGCGTATAAGAAAGAAGCTGTAATTTGTTATTTTGAATCTGTCTGACTCTAAGAATACTAATATTTAAGTTAATATATCCTGCAAGAAAGTATGCTCACTTTAGCAGGATTAATTGGTCTCCGGAAGAAATAAATTTCATCTTCTGTAACAGCAGCACTATGGTTAAATTTTTTTAATCCTTCTTGGCTTAATTTCTTCATTAAATTTTTACTTTCATCGTAAAGAGATTCACAAATATATATATCATCTTCTGGAATTTCTGTTGGTCGACCTGTAAATTACCAATATTTCAGATATTTCACTAATGCCTTATATTATTTATTTCATACACTTACTGCATATGTA
This sequence comes from Odynerus spinipes, assembly GCA_032403825.1. NCBI lineage: Eukaryota > Metazoa > Arthropoda > Insecta > Hymenoptera > Vespidae > Odynerus > Odynerus spinipes. The sequence goes on from JAIFRP010000266.1 coordinate 106,613, forward strand.
CTCTCCGTAATCAAGGACGGCACATTTTCCAACAATAGCAACAATGGGATGGGTACCATCCACGGTAGACAAGAATAATTCTTGTTTATAAAATAGCTTGGTAGGCGCATGTGGAACTTCTCCTGGCATTAATAACCAAGGACCTTTGAAATAACATTTTCCACTGAAACACATTAGATATTTATTTATAAAGAAATTACTTTCCTTTTTAAAGCAACAAATGTTTTTTAAATGTTTATATTTACTCTTTGGTTGCCCATATTGCGTCTACTTGAGCAATCTGTTGTCTACCACCATCTGTTGCTACATAAACAAAATCTCCAGTTTTCACAGATCCTGCACATGTGTTGTATTGTTCGTAGTATGTATTTTCAGTATCATCTGGATTGTATAATATCACATTCTACAACATAGAATAAATAATATAGGATTTATGTAAAATATCTACTACTATATAAATTCTATCATGAAATACAAGCATATGTTGTAACTACTACATACAGGCCTTTCTTTCTCTGTTAATTTTTCTCCTTCTTCTAATTCAGCAATTTCTTCTTTGTGTTTTTCTAATCTTTCTTTATACACAGAAATTACTCGTTTTGGTTCTAAAGGTTTTTCTCTTGGAATTAATTTTAAATGATCTGGGTCAAAATTCCACACTTTAATTTTTTTAAAAGCTCTTGCTTTAGTGGAATACCTAGACTCACATACATATACATCTTTTTCCAAAAATCCTTCTGGTTGCATTCTAAAATAGTCTTTTACACTTAAAACACAACATCTGCCTGCAACTTTAGCTAATGGTACTGCAACATGTGCGTCGCTTTTAAATAATTCCTTGTCAAGAAATTTTCTAGATGCTACATGATAGGTTTCGCTTGGTCTATAGAATAAATTTCCATATAACATCTGCTGCCCTTCTGTATTGGTCCAGAGACGTTCTATCAAAACTACACTATATTCCATGCCTCTTTCAGTTGGTTCTATGTATGCAAAATCACCAGCTCTGTATACTTCCTGATTAAAACTCATAGATCCTCCGCCATCATTATTACTCTCTGTACTAGTATTTGTTTCAGAATCCTAAAATAAGATGCAATTCAACATTTAAATATTGCTTATTTTATTTTCCATCATTTTTTGATGATATAGAATAAAATTACAAACTTTAGTTTCATTCCCATCACAGCTTTCATCTTCATTAGGCATAGTTAACTCTTGTTGATGCTTAACACGTTTTAATTCTGCTACTTGTGCAGAAAGATCAAGAAGCGTATAATTTAGTGCAGGGGAATGTAACAAATCTCCTCCACGTGTTACTTCGTCACGTGTACGCAAAAAAAATGCTTGCAATTCAACGCTATCTTCAAAAGGTTGAGAATCTGTACGTGACAGCCTACGTGCTCTTTCCAAGCATGTAAATACATCTTCTTGAAATCGATCTAGTCTTTTGTAAACTCCTCTATCTAATCTTCGTTTAATCAAATCCAGCGACAAACCTCGTACTCTATAGCGAAAGACAAGGTTTTTAATAACTGTAAGATAGAATATATAAATAAATGTGACATACTTTTTTCCATCTACAATATCATGTTCTGGAAGTTCAGCCATAGAATCTGAATAACATCTGCCTTCTTCATCTTGATGATTATAAAGAGCTGTAAATATAGTTGCTAATATTTCTTGAACTGCTGCAGATACATCTGGTACACTTTCATCATCCTCGCTCAATTGTAACTTAGTTTGTAAAACTAACCGTTGCAAAATTAAAGCATCCTGAAATGCAATTTAACTTTTATAATTGTTGTTTGAAAGTTATGACATTTTTAACATTTATTTTGTTTGCTATGAAATATAAAAATGCCTCTGCTAACTGTAGATATTTACTTCTGTTTCATTTTTCTTGTATTTTTTTCTTGTTCGCTGATCTACATCTTTGTCTCTTAAAAGCCGGATAAAACAAGGTCTCACTTTCAAAGGTTTTTGATCACTAATATTATTTTGCTGTTGATTATAGCCTTGATTGCTCATTTTTGCAAACCTTAAATTGTTCAGTACAGATCACAAGTAGACCACAATGGAGTATTAATTAATTTAGAAAACTTTCACGTTTACGTTCGAACCGCGAATAACATTTTGACACTTGTAATATATGTAAAAACAAAATTAATGTCATTTTTCTTTGTTTTTAAACACTAATAACTATTAATTTTGTAAATCTACACAACGATTATTAAACCGACGGTAGAACGAAGGATGCAGATTGCACGTAACCTCAAACCCTTTATCCGTAAACAGCCTAAGCTTTCCATGTTTTAGCGCGAAATTTCAATCCAAGTATTGGTACTTATTGTTTCGTAGTCCATGATCATAAAGAATACAAATTATAATTATTGTTAACTTTTTGGCTTTTAAATTAGCAAATGTCTCGTTAATATAAATTGATTTAATTGGAACTATAGTAATACCATATTTCTTTATAAATTTATTATAAAAAAAGTATTGTTATTAAGTATGCATTTTTTCTAATAAAAATATATTTTCTACAAAAGTTAACACTTATAACTAATCTCGACTATAATGTAATTAAAATAATAAAACCATATAAAAATTTGTACATTATATAGAGGACATTTTTTAATAAGTGAAATGAGTGGAATTAAGAATGCATTCTTAACAAGAGAAATGATTGGTTTCATGCAATTCATTTTTCTTAGAAATTTTATCTACTTAATTTCTTTAACGGTTATTTTGCTTTTAGTATTTGTAAAAATACAAACCTTATATATTTGAGAATCTGGTTCATTGTATTTGCAAGCATTATCAAACATCAGTATAAAATCTGAAACCAACTCATCCAGACTTTCATATCCATTATTTTTCAAAGTTGATGCTATTTTTTCCATATTCATTGGTTGCTTAATAACTTCATAATAATCTGGATATTCGTTTTTATTTGGCAATTTCATGAAGATAAGAGATAATTGCCTTCCTTTTGCATCATGGTAATCTTTTATAGTGTCATACATAGTTCGTAATTTTTGTAAATGTAACGGCACTACTTTTTTTGGCCTCCTGTTTTATTTGTTGTAATTATAGATAATAGGAGAAAACAATGTGCAAAGTAATCAAGTCTTTTGAATATTGAACATACCCGACGTTTCTAGTAGGTGTAGATGCTGTTGATTTAGGTTTAATTGCTTCTGGTAAAGGACCTAGCTCCTTCACCTTATCCATTAAAACTTTTTCTAATGTATTCGCATCCTCGTATATCAAAGACCCTTCCTCATTATATTGACGGCAATTATTAAACATTAACTAAAAATGTTGATGTTTACTGTGATAAACGAAATTAAATCAAAAAGCTATAATTAATTTATATTAACTTTTTCTCAAATGATACCTTGAAGTCTTGAATTAATTCATTTTCACTTTGATACTTTTCTGCTTTTATATTGGCTTCAATGGCCAACATATCTATAGGTTCGGCTATTACTTGATAATAATCTGGATATAACTTTTTAGAAGGTTTTTCCATAAACATCAACATTGGTTGTCGACCATCTTCGCACTAAAATATTAAATATTTCTCACTAACTGCGATTAAGACGCGTAGTTCAGATTGGAATTACTTACAACGTATTCTATGACACATTTGACTAAAGCATATAAACGTTTCTTCAATGGTATATTATCTTTATATTTTCCCCGAGTTAAAAGATTGGATGCGCGTTTAATGAGCTTTGGCTGCTGTGAACTGTTTTCGGATTCACTGTCCGAATCCGAGTCCTAGAAATACAGCAAACATAATATTCAAATTTAATATAGAAAATATCACCTATGAACAACACGTTGACCGTTACGTGTAATGACCAAATAAAAGACAATTGGCTGTAAAGTGAAACATTAATGTTATACATACAATGGCAAATGATTTCAAAAGCACAGGAACAGGAAGAATGTAGCAAGATTTACATACCTTATAATAATTTTCATTTACCTGATCAAATTCTAACAATTCTTGTACTTTTTCTTGCATTATTTTTTGTAATTTTACAGCACACTGCAACATAGAAGAAATTATGAACAATGTTTAATCATATTGATATACACAACAATGTTGATATTGACTTACAAAGATATAAATATGGTATTTACCTTGTATAATCTAGAAGTGTGAATATTATATTTCTTTGCGTTTTCAAACATTATGTTCATATCACCAGCTACTTCGCTTACAGTTCCATATTCGCCTTTCTGTAAATATTATCTTTTAAATAACGTACAAATATTCAAATTATTATTACGGAATATATAATATGCCATATATACATACCTTTATTTTTGTACGGATTTGTAGTAGAGATATAGGATTTTTAATCATCTTATAATAATCAGGATATAGCCGTTTTGACGGTAATTTCCAAAAATATTCGCTCATTCGAACACCTGAAAGATATTTTGTTATTAATATAAAAAACATCAAATTTTACATTCTGCATATCATGTAAACGAATGCTTAATACCGTACCTTGATTATTAGGAGCTGTTCTAATGGTTTGAAATAATTGCCATTGCGGATTATCTGCTTCTTCTGTCTCCGCTGGTTCTTCTTCTTCGTCGTCGCTTTCTTCATCTTCATCCGGTAACGTTGCTGTTTGTGCTATCAATGATTGTGCCATCGTACGACTTCCTCTTTTACTTCGCGTCGAAGGTGCTGTACTTGTCATTTTTATAGAATTATTTCCTAGTACAGAATCTTGTTTTCTCGCAGCTGCTGTAATGATTTTTTTAAGGAGCTTAGCATCTTTATAAATTTGTGATCCAGGCTCATTGAAATGACACGCATTTCTGCACATAAGCATTAAGTCCTTTTCCATATCTCCAATTCCGCTGTAAGCACCTTCCTGAATTTTTCTTGCAACAGTTTTTAAGTCCACAGGTGTTTCGATTACGTCATAATATTCTGGATACAACTAAAATATTTTTTAACGTTTTAAACAGCGTGCATTAATTATATTAATTGTAAGGTAAGTAACGATTGCGAGACGAACCTTTTTAGATGGCTTTAACTGAAACACTATATGCAGTGGCCTATTGTTGTCCATGGGATCTGTAGCTGTCATAACTGCTGCAAAGAGATCTTCAAATTGTTGCATGGTTTCTTCATCAGGATTTGTAGAACTTTCAGAAGTATCTTCCGCGTCATCTTGTTTTAACGTAGCTTTACGGGCCTAGTAGTAAACATATGAATTGACTTTGTTGCTCCTGTATGTTTTATCGTATTTTGTCATCAAGAAACGGCATCTTACCAATCTTCCAACTTTTAAAATCAGTTTTCCTTTAGGCTCCGGATCTTCGTATTCTTCCATAATACGATTTTTGGTGTTTATACATAATTCCCAGAGTTCAGAGGCATCTTTGTACTCCGGAGATGTACGCTATCGAGAAAAGATTGTCTTGAAATACATTGTTTGTATATTAATTTAAAAACTTTGCGTAATATATTAATGATTGATAAATTTGATAGAAGAGTTTTTGATAGAAGAGGTAGTAACCCTTTCTTTCTTTAATAGTACCATATAAAAGGCTTTGGCATTGTTGACCATGAGTTGAATATCTGCAGCCAAATCGTCCATGTCACGATACTCATCGGTTTTTAATTTTTGTTGAACTTTCAGAAGATCTATTGGATTTGATACTACTTCATAATAACCTGGTTCTTGTCTACGCTTAGGCACACGTATAAATGCATCACATAATAACGTTCCATCTTCTTTCTTCTGATTACGAAGAACATCGTATAATTGTTGGCACAAGTCACTCTATATAAGCATACTCTCAATTAGTACACGTATCATATATTTTTATATCAAAATGTATGTCGGAGATATCATAACGACTTACAGGATCTAGTTTTTTTCGCCTTTTTGTCGGTTCAGGTGGCAAGTCTTCGCCATCGTCTTCTGTACCACGACTTGCAACAGATGAAGTTCTACGACGCTTATTCATCTTGCCAGATCTTAAAACACATCAATGGCAATTATCACCATATTCACAGAAGTACAGATAGCATAAGCTCGTACAGTCTCAAATACAAGATCATAAAAGGAAGTTCTGTGGCCAAGAAGAGTATACACAGAAGAGGTTCTTGAACTTGTACACTGAACCTAGCTAATGCAGTAATAGCAGAGGCGCGCGTATACACGATCGACGAATGCGTAGAGACGAGTATGGCATATTGATGAATTTCATACACACCACGTTTTTAAATAAACTACACCCTGACGAGTGAAATTCTAACGTGCTAATATAACGTACGACGGTAATCGCGTAGCACAGTCGCAGCTAAGAAAATTTCGCCGCCATGATAAGTCGCCACTGTGCTTCAAAATGCATGAGTCCAAAAGATTTCGATTTTGAAACGTTGCCCGTTACGAACGGATAATTCGACATACGAAACGATCAAAAGAAGATTCTCGTTGCACTTTTCAGCCATCGACGTACCAACGTTGAAACATTTTTAGCATTTGTAACTGTTCACTTTTCAACTAGAATTTGCCGCCATGGCGTAAACCAATCTGCGTTACCGCAAATCGTACGGTCAAAATTTCCCTTCGATCTCCATGTGGCATAACTCTTCTCGTACTTTTTGCGTCTCACCTGTATTTAAAATTAGTACGAGAGCTTGTTCATTAATGTGCTGCATGTAAAAATCTTCGCTTTCTAGTTTACGTATGCTGTAATACGTTCTTCACCTGTAATCAACGATGACACACGACATGATCGACGCCATGCCGTAATCACAGCAGTCGTCTGTTCAAAGTGATGCGCACTCTATGACGATATCGTTCACTATCTTCGTTATTCGTTATCACGATGATAAAAATGTGTAATTTATTTAAAATCCACGGCTTTCTTTCTTCGATCATTTCAATAAATTAATTTTAGTTAAAGGATTATATATTACAAACGATCGAATAATTAATCGAGTTGTACGTTTCGACGTATAAACACCATGAGTGATTTATAAACGGAAGTAAACAAATCTACGATAGAACAATTCCGATTAATCTTAATTGATAGAGAAAATTTTCATTCATAACGCGTATATATTGCTTTTTCTATTACGCTCTGTATTATCAATAGAGCGCTGGAAATGTACCGTAGCGTGAACTATTCGCAAGAATTGGTATTATCAATGACTATATATATGAATAGAGAAAATTACCGACGGGACTAAAGAAATTCTAGCGATTTCAACGCACTCTGCCTAAAATTACGGCGACGTGTGAAACTAACATATGATTTTTACAGTGCGGGTCGCAGGTATTTGTTGTCTCCGCCTGCGATGTTATCAAATGTTGTCACGAATGCCGATAAGGTAGAGCCGGTGCACCGATAAGGTAGAACTGCCGCGTTGATAACGTAGAACAGCCACGCCGATAAGGTAGAATCGTTGCGTCGATAAGGTAGAACCACCACGCCGATAAATTCCGTGCTTAAGCAGTCCTGATTAATAATGATCGCGTAGACCCGTGACTCATCTACGATTAATCGAGTCAACGACTTTTATTGATACGCATACAGCTTACATAATCTTTATAGATATAACTTCTATATGAAATTAATGTTAATACAACTAGCCGATATTTTCGTTAAGAAAGAAAACAGGTGGCTGAAAAGTTCAAGCTATTTTCGATGCTAAAAAATATAATAATCATGACTTATCTAATAGGAAATGTGCATTCGATAAACTATACGACAGGCAATTACAGCATGACCCAGTTCGATCGGCTTCAATTCCGTATTCTTCTTTAAGGGAAGTTACTCGTTCTCTCTCTCCCTCTCTCCGAGTTCTTGGTGACAAATTGGAATTACTGGTAATTGCATTAGTTTAACGTCGGTTGTTAACGAAACTTGTAGGTTAATCGAATTTATTCGACTACGCGCGATCCATGCGCAGAAATTTAGCTGGAGCAAGCGCGTTTATAGGGATGTGGAGGGTGTTCGAGTTTGAGCGGAGTGGTGAGACAAGGAAACGGCGAAACGGCAAAGATTTATTACCCTCTCGAATTAGCTCATACCCTATTAATTCCGGCGTGTATGACACGACGTTCGTACGTACATACAAATCGAAGGCATTTCTAATCATAAGAAGCACTCGTAACGAGTGCGTTGAGTCTTCTCGAAAAGATCGATACGAAAGAACGACGAAGTAGCGAGATTTTAAAACATTCAGTGGTCAATGATGACCGACACCCGATTATGCCGATTGTGCTTGAAATGTTTCTAAATTTTATTCCTTGACATTTATCAGAATGTGACTATCAATCATGAAAATAATAAGACCTAATGCCAGAAAACAGAAAATGCAATAATGAATTCTTCGTACCTTTATTTCGAAAATAATCATAAACAATGATGAGTACCTATATGAAATTATGCAAAATCGACTCGGCACTCAACGTGTTAAACAAGAAATCACGTTTCCCATTATTTCTCTCTCTCTCTCTCTTTCTCTATTTTCTTCTCCTTCCGTTCGTCTTTCACGTCGATCTCTCTTGGTGCACGCTTTTTGACGCTCGTTAAATTTCTGACGACAATTTTTCTGCTGACTTTCGACGTGCAAAAATAACGGTCCGTCACTGTCATTTTCGTGCGAATGCAAAAACGAGACACGTCTCTCTCTCTCTCTCTCTCTCTCTCTCCCTCTCTCTCTTTCTCTGCCTGTCTGTCTCGAATACAAATTCTTCTTACCTAAACACAAGGGATGGGATTAAATATATTACAAGTAGGTTCGAATCTAACTGAATAGTTTTTAACTGGATATTATAACTGGATAGGCTATAAAAATAACAAGCTGGCAACATTGCAAATTTTTATGTCATCTATGCGAATGGATGCATATAACTTTCTTGCAACGCAATATTGTTCTTCATTTCTTTTTACTAAACATATATATATATTACCGGCAAAATATGCAATTCCAGAATTCTACGTAATGCCTAGGAAATGTATATAATATAATTTATTTCATACAATGTCTGATGATTTTAGGAATTATATACATTTCCTAGGCATTATGTAGAATACCCAGATACAATCCAGGCATTTTATGAAACGGCTAGATAAAGTAGGTACACAAAAATATTTAAATTAAAAAACAATGCATACACTGCCTGGGTTGTGTCTGGGCATTCTATAGAATTCCTAAGTATTACATATAACTTCTAAAATCATCAGGCATTGTATGAAATAAATGATATATACATTTCCTAGGCATTCTGTAGAATACCGGAATTACATATATACTTTGGCGATAACATATACCTATGTCGATCATTGTTCGCCCACTAGTCCTTTACATCATACAAATTTTATCGTTTTTGAGTAGTAGTTGAAACCCATGGAATAAAACTTGGATATTGAATTTGACTCGGATTCGTAAGTGCCTACATATTGTAGGAATAAAACGTCTCACTGATTAATTGACTCCAACACGCTTTACACCTACACGCACACTCCGAAGAGCTGGATCTCTCGGAAAAATATCGCCGGAAGTTCGGAACTTAAAAGAACCTTCTTTACCCGTGTTATTCATACGCGTTACGTTGTGCCACTTCATTCGGCGTAAAACTAAAAGAATCGCTTTAGTTTTTACTATTAATTCTAATTTTAGTATTAGACATTTAGTATTAGACATTACCTATGTAGACCAAATTTTTTGTACTTTACTTATTGTTGTCTACTTCACCATGTCAGTTTGTATCACGCTCAAAAGGGCTTTGGCCCGTTAATAATAATAATAATAATAATAATAATAATAATAATAATAATAATAATAATAATAATAATAATAATAATAATCCACATAGTATCACTAATAATCTCAACAACAGGCACCACACCAAAAAATTTCAAACAGCACCTAAAACAACTACAGATAAACCAGGAAACACACACAGAAATACAGAAAGCGATCATCCTCAAGACATGCAACATCATAAGAGCCTTCCTCAACGTAATTTAACATAAAAAGGCGACCAGACCTGGCAATGTCCCGTCTGACCTCGCCACCGACCCGATTAAAATCGGAGACAAATTAATAAACAATAATAATAATAATAATAATGCTTCTATAATATTAAACTTGATCCCATCCTTACTAGATACATATTCTGCGTGATCACAAACGAGGCGAGCTGGGTTACGTCTTTCGACCTTATTTCGATTCGGATCTCACGGCAATAAGTTTCTTCTTCGATGAATACCCCGTACCGTTCGAAATTCGTCGGTCTCTAGTGGCAGGAGCCGGGATGGTCCGTGTTCACGCTATAGTAGACATAAATATTCCTCTCGGCGCATACGTTCTCCAACTATCCACGATGCACGGGATGCGAGCACGTTATATATGCAAGTGCACGTAGCTAGCCATCGTAGTCAGGCACCAAGGGGGTGTATTATTATCATTTCTTACGGTTGGTAGACACGCCAAGGGGCGCAACGCGAGCTCTTCTTCGCCGGCACGAATCTTCGATGTTAACCCTTGACCCCTTGAGATGATTAGTACACTCGATTGAAAAATAACGACTCGTGCCGGCTTCGTTAACACATTTGCGGCCGGGATTGTCGAGAGCGAGACTTTAGCTTAGTGTTGCATGTCATTTCCAAAAGTCTTTCACGTGATGTTATACCCTAACGAGTTTTTCCAGGTAGAGGGTTGGGAGGTGGTTTCTCGGTATTGGGACAGGGGACCAACGTGAAGGTTTTAGACCAGTGGTTCTTAATCTTTTTGAAGTCAGGGAATACTTTTGATTATATGAAACATTTGCGGAACACCAGAAGTAATGATCCAAAAAACAAACAGAAACATCCCGCGTAGAAATAAATATATTTCTATGTTATAAAAATTATTAAAAAAGCACACCAGCGTTCCGTGGAACACCGGTTAAGAATCAGTGTTTTAGACGGTAACAATCTGACACTATACCGTCAACAACATCCGACGGGGTGTATTTTGAAGATTTCGTTCACGTACAAAAAAGAAACTTACTTCTCGATATGATGCTTGTAATCATTTGTCGTTTAATCCTTTTCTAAACCTAATATTATAAACGTATGTGGAAAAAATTGATGAAAAAGAATTACTGGCAACATTAACACTGTTGGCTGTGTATGACGAGTATACTTGTCATCGCGCATGAAAAGTAATCACCATTTGTTTAAGTTTAGTAAATTCGTAAATGTGAATAATAAAATTATTGATTTTACACAAGTATAAAACAAATTTGACGAGTAGGTATACTCGTAATCGCTTCATTTTTGTGACACAATGAAGGTATACACTTTTAAAATAGAGCAACAGAGCTAACGGGTTAAAACTAATCGAGTTTCATAAATTCATTAAGTACAATATATTTTTTTGGAATCGAATATGACGAATTTAAGGCAACGTAAAATTTAATAACATTTTTGCGGATTTATTTTCCATCATAATTTTGCGTGGTATTTAAAATATTCGCGACCGGCGATTGTGTAGGGAGATATTAGCTTAGCGCCGCATGTAATTTCCAAAAGTCTGTAGCAGAGTAGGTACCGCAGTATTCTGCTATTTATATACATGTTAATGGACAAAATTATGGCTAGGAGGTGAGAATGGCTCCTTATGGCTAGAAACAACGCTAATTTTGAAATAACGTAGGACTACGTTGCCGGTATTCAGCTAATAGAATAGAAACAACGCAGGACTACGTTGATGGTGTTCAAGTAAAGAATTTCAAATGATGTAGGACTACGTTGCTGGTATTCAATTAACAGATTACAAATAACGTCGAACTGCGTTGCCGGTATTCAGCTAATAGAATAGAAACAACATAGGACTATGTTGCCGGTATTCGGCAAAAGAATGGTAAATGACGTAGAACTACGTCATCGATATTCAGTTAATAGATTAAAAAGAACGTAGGGCTAGGTACGTTGCTTAGGAAGTGAAGTATCGAAGAGGTATCGATACGATTCCTCGAAGTGTATATATGTATGCGTGAGTGTGAGTGAGTGGGATAACGAAACGTAAGCGACGAAATGTAAGCGGTGTACCGTGTAGGTTCGTTCTTCGAACCGCTAAGCTATAAGTTCAGTAATCGATTAGGATATAGAAAAGATCGTGGAGGAGGAGAGGAGTGAAAAGAACGACACTTCGTGTCGAGCGAGCGAACAGTTAAGATTGAGTTGCTGATGTTAGTTGTTCCGAGTTGTCTGCGTTGTTTTAGTTCTTTGAGTTGTTTGATTTGCCGCGTAGTTCGTTTTATTAAATATATTTCATTTTATTATTAGTCAAACCAGGGGGATCTAAAACAGATCACACAGTTGTCGATATTCAGTTAACAAATTTCAAATGACGTAGGACTATGTTGCCGGTATTCGGCTAACGAATTTCAAATGACGTAGAACTACGTTACCGGTATTCAGCTAAT
>JAIFRP010000266.1:290222-308059 GCA_032403825.1 Odynerus spinipes
TATGCGGAATTTATTTAAATAATTTTCGATATTTATGCTTAGATTTGTCCATTAAACAATCATCTCCCCGGTGGGGAACTTGGAACCAGACACCCTGTATATACAACTTCCAAAACCTCTACGTTCGTAGCGTCTGGGGTAGGGTCCATCTGCATCAACCCCACTGATGAGTCTTGTAGGCGGACCCAAGACGAAACGCACTTCCCTTTCCCTTCATTTTTCCTAATAAACCACCTCCTTAACACCACCTCTCCAAAGGAGTTTCTTCGGAGGACGAATCCGTTACGCGTCCTAGGACCAACTGGACCCGGCACGTAACACTGAACTTTGATGATTCTTGTCACTTCTTTAAACTGAATCATCGCTACTAAAAAAATGTATTGCATTTGTTAATGGTATCATCATTCCGTAAAAAGTTAATCAAAATCGGTGTTTTTTAATTGGGTAATTTTCGTAGACCGCGGGGGCTCTCAACACGCGGGGCCGAGTTCCGGCAAACGCGCTGGACCTGTCTTGTGCCGGCCCTGGTAAAAGGGTCTGTAGGCCGTCGAGACGTATGCACTGCGGGTGTTTAGCCCTGGCGAAATGTTTACGACACGGCCCTTGGAGAATAAACAGACCACGAGGGTGGGGCCTCGTTAGATGTTGGAAAAGAGGCCTCGTGACTTCACTTCATTTTTCAAACGTCTAACGAACGGACGTCAAAAACTATCTCTTGTCTTTCAACTATCGCCTCAACCGCCTGTATTATTAGAAAAATATACTTATTTGACATAAACTTTAAGAGTTTAACCCAGAGCAATATATTTCTTACACAAATGTTCACTTCTAGACGATATCGGAACACTGAGAGCTATTTTATATCGTATTAGCGAACGACTCCATTTTACGTGCGATTACAAAGCTCGCGCGATAATGGAAGACTCCGGCCTATAAAAATAACTAGAGACGTTAGCCCGTAAGAAGTTTTTCGTAGCGCCAGCCGTGTTAGCAGCGGAGGCATTCACGGAAATAAGTTCTACGGTACGATCAGTTAAACGGCCCTGGCATTATGAGCAATTCGAAGACGAACAAGAGAGGTGGATGAGAAGGGGGGAGGGGTTGTCGGTGGTGGTAGAGGTGGAGAGACGTGTCGGAGACGAGCGTCGAAGCACGTCCGGACGTAATTTAACTTTGGTACAGTAGGAGATTCTCTGATAGGCACGGAAGAGTGCACCCACCTGCTGCGGACGTAAAGTTCGCAGTTACGTTGGATACATTGTAGCTTTCGGTGCTCTTAACAAACGAGGGTACTCGTTGCACTTTCAACCGGCTATTACTACACGCTTCTCTTCCTTCTCGACTCCACCCCACCCCTAGTCTATCTGCCTTCTACGCGTATGGACACTCTTAAGTTTTGCAAAAAAAAAATGGACGCTCGTGCGAGCGTAACGAGGGTGGATTCCTGTAAATCGGGCACCTTGTTACCCGTCCGGAAATGAAATTATACTTGGAGGAGTTTTCTACGACCCTCCTGCATTCTCTCCCCCTTCTCTTTCTCTTTCTCTATCCCTCTGTTTCCTTCTCTCTAACGACGCGTCCCTTGTACGGCAATAATTCTTACTAAGCTACTTAAGTCGCGAGCGACGCTTGGATTTCGCGAACGAGTAATCACGCATTTCCAGAACCAGCTTCTTTTTACTTGCCACTTAGACTTACCTTCCGCTAATTCTTTCTCTTTGATTTTGGTAGCAATAATTAAGGCTGGAATAGAAAGAGGAATTATATCATTATTCTAAAGTACAGTTTCCAAAATGTAATTTTAGAAGAACCGTATTACAAAATTCTGTTTTCTGCTAATTCCTTGCCTATGATTTTGGTAGCAATAGTTAAGACTGAAATAGAAACAGGAATTATATTATTATTCTAAAGTACAGTCTCCATAATGTAATTTTAGGAGTACCATCTGGCAAAATTGTATCTTTGGCTCTTTTCAAATTATTGAAACTTTGTATGGAAGATAATATGTTTCATACCCAACGAAATTAGATACGCTACAAAATGATACCTAGGGCTTGTCAGGTTTGGTGAGAATTTCTCTCTCCGCGTTGGAACAAAGCGAACGAAGTTGTGGAACAAGATAAACTGATCGAAACAAGTCGACAACGTGTCCCGAAGAAAACGAAGACAGAATATACCACAAAGACCAAAATGGACATTACTGCGGTAGTGTTTTAAGAAATATATTAAGCAGCAGATGTTAATTTTAAGATAGCGAGTTCGAGCGATCGGCGATGCTTGCGTTGGATGATCGATTTCAACGAAGTGCAATAATATGCTCCGTGGAATGCGACTTGATGATTATTTCGTCGTCTAAACAAAGCAGTAATGTGTATGCGATTGAAGGCGAGCGATAGAAAATGGCGTAGTCGAGACGCAGTGTTCCTTAGCGATCGGAAGCGATCGGTTTTCAGCGATAGTGTTTTTCAGCAATTGGAAGCGAACAGTTTTTAGCGATAAAGTGTCTTAGCGATCGGAAGCGAGCTATTCTTAGCGATAAAGTGTCTTAGTGATCCAAAGCGATCGATTCTTAACGATAGCGTTGTTCAGCGATCGAAAGCGAATGGTTTTCAGCGATAGCGTGATATATAGCGATCGTGTAAATTATTCAGCGTCTTATATTTTATCGAACAAAGCTTTTTAACCGTTCTCCCGTTTACCTCAGTCCTACATTACTTAAACGCGCAGGCTAATATTTTATGATAAAAAAGCGAAAAACGCCGTAATAAGAAGACTGAAAGAGGTAGAAGAAAACAAGAGTGAAAGAACATGGTCGGACTAACTCGAATTCTTTTTTTTCAAGAATATAAAAATAACGAACGCGTCCAACCCGTTGAAATCCGCCTCGGTGGCCTCGGGAGTCGTTGTAATTACTGTCGGTTCTTCGTTAGAGGGAAAAATCGTCGTAAATCCTTAGTCGAATGGCTCTCTCGCGTTCCCGTCCCGAACGAACGGTGGATAGCAATAATGATTGTGGCGGTGGTGTGCTGCTACCGGTGTTGCTGGTACCGCTGTCCGTCGCGCTACCGTCCAGAAAGAGAAGAGCTGTAGGTACGCGTGGACGGATGGAATAGACGCGCGCGTGTGTAATAACAAAGCGTAATGCAATTAAAAAGAGGTCGTACCGAGTAATACCGTGCGCGAGCATTTATACGTATTACGACGAAACACAGAGAACGCTGTCGCGTTTCGCGTTCCGCACGCGCTTCGAGCCCTCTTGCCGATGCTACGGAGGTACAAAACGAGCGGCAAAAGAGTTCGAGCGAGCGAGAGGACAAAGCGAGGGAGTTTCGCCATAGCAGAACGGAGAAAGAAGGATGGCGAGGGGTCCGGGAGGGGGTTTGGGCGTGGAGCGTATTCGCATTTTCCTCGGGTGTGTTATTGTATGTGCGGGGCTATGATTTACGAGGATTCGTTTCTCATTCGAGCTATACAAATTGCGATACCCGAGCTAAGTTCTCAACGACGACGACAACGACGACGACGTCGTCGTCGTCGTCGTCGTCTTTCGCATGATACGCTCGACCTCCTTTTCCCGAAAAAGAAAGACCCGAGGAAATAATAGCGTTCTGGGGTAGCTGAAACTTCCCCATTTTTCGTTACCCATGACGCTAGATAATTTATCTGGATGGTCGGTCAGTAGTTTAGGTAAGACCGAAGTTGAAGATAGTTAGGCTTCTTCTCTACTAATTGCAACTGTGTTAGCAACTTCCTGAACACCATTAGAGTCAACTTGTTCGATATTATCGAATACCAGGCGTGTGGTTGATCGTGATGGTAAGTTATTCTCACAGTGTCGAGTAACGATCGTTGGTCAGATATTCTTCGTTCCAGTTTTCTCGCTTCCCCCCGCCCCCCTCCCTCATGATTTTCTCCTTGTTTAACCTGCCGGACCTTTTTCGTGCGTCTTCGTGGCCCTCGCGCTTGCCAAGGGCATCGGATGATAGCCCGTTCGACCCGACCCAGACCGAAGGAAAGAAAAACTTGGGTCTACCCCCGAAATCTCGAATTCTTCCCAAAGATATCCCGTCGAATGAAGCACCTTCGCCATCGGAGCTCTAACCGAGGATCGACATAAATCGTTGTTTCCTCGAGAGAATCCAACTCCTCTCGCCGCGATAATTCGTGATAGAGGAGAAGGGAGGGAGGGAGGCCGCAGGAAAATTTGATTGGCTCTCCAGTCTGCGTTTTACCATCGATGCTATCCCTTTTCCGGCTGGTTAGATAAGCCGATTTTAATTATCTCGCAGAAGGAGCACGCTCGCGCGCTCGAACGGCCACGACCGTGACTCCAGATAAGAACGTGGAACAAATGAGATTCGAGGATCCAGCGAGCGTTTTAGAAACGGGTAAGGATGAGCTTGGTATTATAGGAGAAAGGGGGGAGGGGATCGCCGATGTACCGGTGAGCCTCGAGACGTTTATTGAAATTCTATGTGCTCTTGGATAAAACGCGCGCCCTGACTGCTACTAATTGTCGTCGTTAGTTCAACTCGACGAGTTCGGAGATAGTATTATGGCCACGCCATTACCGAGCGTTACCATTCACGCTGCCTGTCCAAATGCATGATGCTCGAGCTCGCGATAGCATATACCACTGTTCAAATTTATAGAAATTTCTCGGCTGGTTATCGACCCATTTATTAGGGATCGATGGGTATTAAGCCTAACCCAGCAGAGTGCGAGTTTCGGGAAAGTCGATAATGAAGTCGATCGTTCTATCGCTAAAGCTTGGAGCAATATCGTAAACGCGTTAAGTGAAAACTACATGAGTCAGCGACGAAACTGCATAGAGCTGTACTTGTGAGTGTTTGTATATATATATGTACGTACACATGCACATATATTATATGTATTTGGAATAGGAGATAGAGGAGGAGGAGGAGGAGGAGGTTAAACTATCGATAAAATTATGAAACGTCCGTGGTTTCGCGGAAAAAGCACTCTCCGCGAGGTAGGACGATAGCCGGCGGAGTCGTACATCATTCCGATAGCGTGTCGGCGATGCACCAGGCGAAATAAAATCACGAAGGAAGCTTGCCTGGGTGGAGAAGGGACGGAAAGAGGGGGAGGGGGGAATAGAGGGGAGGAAGAAGGAGGCGTTTGCGTGGCGAGGCTTATATCGCTGTAATATCGCTACAGTGAATATTCTTGCGGGATCGGTAACGTTATTTATGCAATTGAAGAGATAAGTTACAATGGGTTTCTAGTGTTAAAAAGAAAGTTTTCAGAAAATCGAGGTAAAGGAATGAAATGTGGAATAAAATCATTGTGCAAAACTTTGTTATGCAATTAGTGGAATATATGCGTTTAATACAAAGTACGAAATTTATATTATAGAAAAAATGACAAAGTAAGTTATTATAACAGAAATATAAACAATGAAAAAAGCAAAATCGGGAAAAGGCATTGTGGCAGTAAGTGCATTGTGACTTTTGAGTAAACAGATATTTATAAAGTATTTGTTAATTGTTTCCAGAACATGAAATTTTATGTCTGGTACAATACTTATGATTTTTCTTAGGCTATAAAGAATGGTATTTAAAATATTTTAACGCCAGAAACTCGATTTTGACAAAAATAGCACTCACATCCTTTGTAACTTGTACTTTTTAATCGAGAAATGGGAAAGACCCTAGGTTTGGGATCGTCGAACTTCTAGTACCTACTGTTTCTATATTATACAATGTGTTCGGTAACTGGTCCTACAATCAGAAAGGAGCTGATTCTACATAAAAAAAATAAATTGAAAATATAGAATACATTTTTTTATGAGACTGCTTTCGAGAAAAAATAAATTTGAAAATTTGTCGAGTAGGGGAAAATGAGGTAATTGAGAACGGCGGGTAATTAGGAACAGTTGAATATCAAATACATCCCCCCGCACTCCACTGTCCGCACACGTTTACGTAGACGCGCTTGGCGTTTCTTAGTACCCCCCGAAAAAGCGTGAGTGAGTTTTAACTTCATTATTTTGTAGGTAGATTAGTAACGTTAATGTTGCAATAAAAGTTGATTATATTTGTGACTGTCTTTTATTATTTTAGAATGTTTTAAGTTAGATGTTCCCAATTACCCCACTTTCCCCTACATGTGCACTTGTCTCAATTTGAGCTCGATGGATTGCACTATCTTATTCTTGGATATTTCGGACGGCATTTTTATACTTCATTGATATGTTTAGAAACATTATCAGTATGACGAAGCTCAATCAAATGTATTCGAACTCTACAAATTTCCAAATTTATTTTTCTTGAAAACAAGGCCTCGTATATAACAATTTTATTTTATATTTCTGATTTATTTTTTCATCTAGAATCATCCTATTTCCGGTTGTACCACCAGCTACCGAACACCCTGTATAATAATCTGCAATGGAATCCATCGACTGTCCAGAATTTTTATAAATTTTTCATCTCGTTTACTTAAACAATTATAAACAATCATAAACGATAATAATAACGGCCATAGCCTATTATAGCATGAATAAATCGGATTAAGCGAAAACAAAGCGGTTGGCACGATTATATGCGTGCAATGACCATGCCGCTCTTTTCTCTGACCCGTTTTTCTTTTTCTTTTTTCCTCTCTCTCTCTCTCTCTCTCTCTCTCTCTTTCTCTTTCTCTCTATCACGTGAAAGACGAAACTTCATTCTCCGGGGTTTAGCTCTCTCGAGGGCCGAGCTTTGCTCTCGGGCAGATTGCTTTCGAGAAACGTGGCTAAAGAAAAAAGGAAGGTAGGGAAGTAGCGATTTATGAAACGCCCATCGTAGAAGTTTTCCGCCTCGCAACTTCTTCGCGCCCGTATAAACGTGCCGGCTTAATGAATATAAATCGTGAGCGCACCGGCGGACTCTCGCGGTCTAACTCCGGAGGCCACCTCTGATTAGTCAAGTAGATACGTATCTGCAGAGAGATACGCAGCTGTATTTTTACCTTTCTTTTTTTTATATTTCTTCCCGCTGACAGTGAGGTAATAAAAAACACATCACAACGTTTCCTCGATATTTCGCGTATTCGCAATTTGGTTTTTTAGAGAATCGAGCCGTTTCTCTAGAATTTTTTACGTTATGGCATTTGTAAGGTGCCCATGAAAAAAAAACGTAAGGTTGATGTAAAAAATGTTAGGGTAACGTGAGGACAAAAGGTTTTGCAAAACTTATCCCTTTGCATTCGCAATTTTTTTTCCCAATAACTTCGTATTATTTCAAGTGTGTTTCAAAGGACAGTTGGTTAACAAAAAGCAATGTAAATTTTTTTTACTAATTATATAGAAAACATAATACCATTTCATCAATTATTGTTGTTTTTATCGTATGTATTCACATTATGAGTAACGCTAATTTCGGTTTGGTCACGGTCCGGCAATAATCATTGGAAAGAATATTTTTCTAGAGCTTGATCAAATTTTTCTGAACCTGAACCTATAGTGTGAATACGCGTCAGTCAATTTGCGATTTTACGAGTGTCAAGACTCTGAAATAAATATGAGTAAAGATTTATCGTCATCGTGGACATTCTTCTTCCGTTTTTGTAATTAACAAAACTAGGATGAACTCACATTGATCTATTGTTTTTTTCTGTGGCATTTATCACTTTCTTCTTCTTCGTCCAATGTGGCATCGATCACAATCAATTCGTCATCTAAAAATACCGCCGTTGTATGAGAAAAAAATAATTACAGAAGAGTACGAAGGTAGAAAATGAAACGATTCTTTAGATAACTTCTGTAAATGGCTTGGTAGCGTGAACACTCAGGGATGTGATCGAACCGAGACTTGACGGATAGTATAGATCGATCTTTAAGCAACAAGTAACAATCAACTGAAAGACAGAGAGTATAGATATTTGCTATACAGACTCAGACATGTTCGAAATCACAACTCAGATCTTTACAATTAGTATCCCTTGCTTTATCTAAAAGCTAGAAACACAGTCTCATTATTGTGGGGATCGTTGTCGAAATGATCGAGGCGTGTGTTTGTAATTGTGTACATATTTGTATGTATGAGTGAGCCGATACCGGTAAATAAATCGTTGGTACGAGGTACGAGTCAGTATCGAGAAAGACGCGAGCCGTGACATTAAGATCAAATACACGAGATGATTAACAGTCGAATTCACAGTATAGTTATTTGTTCTGTCTCCATTCCTCCCTGACCCAGTAATATATATGTATGTATTTATTTAAACGATATTCTTTCACTTTCCTTCTCTATATTTGTCCCTACATTATTTAATAGACAGATGTTGGATATAGGAAAATAAATTAATAAGAAATGTCCACAAGAGATGGCATTGTACGATATGTGTTCTGTTATGGTGTCACATTCTTATAATTATATAATCTATGCCCCTCCCCGGCCTTTTGTCTTTTTTGAACAAAGTAACGTGCTGAAGATCAACCGTTCTTCTTCTTCTGAGCTTCGTACAGTTTGGGTCGTTACCTTGCCCGTATAATTATACATATGGTATATTTTTCTTTATTGTTTTTCTATTTACCACATTATTATTGAAAGTATAACCAAATACTAACGTGTGTTGTAACCATACTTAAAGAATATATTAATTGTTCTAACCACGTGTACGTGAATAATTCTTTCCGTACCAAGAACAGACCTCGTATACAATAATTTTAAACAACGAACTATCTCTCGGTACTTTTGCGTCTATTTCGACTGTATCGTTCGGTCTATGTTTCCGCTCGCTTTTTTCGACTAATTGCAAATCTAAACGCCTCGTCAGTCTAGAACACTGGTTCTTAACCGATGTTCCGCGAGATTTTCACAATTGTTCCGTGAAATTATGAAAGCCGATATTTTTTAAATGATTTTTATAATACAGATATTAATTTAAACGTTATATATGTTACGGTAAATGTAATTAATCCGGTGATTATGTATAATTGCCGGTTATTATATATAATCACCATTCAGGTTGGTAAATGTGATGATTTCTGTAAGACGGATGAACTATTTGATGTTTTGGAGGCAGCACATTTCAAAGCAGGATGTAAAAGAACAAGAGATAAGAACAATATTAAAGTTCTGCCAGTTGGTACTGTTGGTATTGTATGTTAGGAGTACACTTAATTCTGGGTTTTGTGTCTGGGTTGCGTCTGGGGTTGCATATGTTACAATCCAGAAAAAAACCCAGACACAACCCAGAATCAAGTGTACTCCTATAATAGAGAGTGCATCCGACATCGACAAAGACTCGACGGTTAATTTGATAAATATTCAAGAATTCACCACATTTACCAAACTTAGTGGTGATTATATATAATAATCGGCAATTATACATAATTACCGGATTAATCACATTTACCGTAACATATATAATTAATCAAATGGATCATGGATCATGGTTCATTGAATCATTACCTTTGGTGTTCCACAAATTTTTCATACAATCAAAAGTGTTCTCTGATTTCAAAAAGGTTAAGAATCACTGGTCTAGAGAATATTTCACAAGGATCTTATAATAGAATATTTCGCAAAAGTCTCTTGTATCCTTATTTAATTCTTTAATATTTTGTTAACTCAAGGTAAATCGTTATAAGATTCCATGCGATACGATCACAGGATCATCACAGAAGATACGAAGAGAATCTCTCTCTCTCTCTCTCTCTCTCCTCTCTCACTGTGCAAAGCAAACTCTTAATTAGCAGGAAACACAAAAAGGCTGTCAGTCGGCGGCGGTGGTAGAGTGAGAGGGCAACGATTGTAGAATGACGGTACAAAGGGATGGGAGTTGGCGTTGGCGAACGAACGAAGAGCGTACTCGAGTAAGCGGTGATGCGGTAGGACGAGCGAAGTAAGAGAAGAGAGTAAGGCTTGCGGTACAGCCGGGTGATGTAAAACCGTGGGTAGGGCGTGGAGTTACATAATTTGTTCCTTCTTGCATAACGTTAGTTTTAATTCATGCTAATGAAGAGGCGTGGAAATTTCATTCGGTCTCGACGTATAAAAGGGCCGGGTGATGGGGGGTTGAGGGCAACGCGAGCAGAAAGAAGAGAGAGAGAATCAGACTTGGGACAGAAATTTTCGTTCGTGCCAGCTGATGGGAAGGGAAATGTGGAGGAAACAGAAGACGAGTCGGAGAGGAGCAGAAGGGGAACTTTGGCATGAACGACGACGAGTCCAAAGCACTGCCAGGAAAACAGTGCTGGCGGTAGGACGTGGGAACCTTGGGAAATAAAGGAATTCGAAAAACTGATTAAATGTATTTTAGAATAAAATGGCGCTCGATCTACGATCTATTCACGGTATACCTAAAACGAATTTTATATTACATCCATTTCGCCGTTCATTCAAATCGTATAGCTGCCTCAACGTTCCTTCAAAACGACTAAAAATCTTAAATACGTAACAGTAGATATTTTAAGCGAATCTAACTATACGCTAGTGCCGGCACTGGTCGGGACCACGAGGGAAAAGAATCCTGCGCTTCCATCCCGCGCGTCGAGTCGCGTCGCGTCTCGTTTCGTCCTTTTGGAAAGCTTTTGTTCGTGACTAGCAGCGTGATGTAGAAGTGCAGCCGCAGTTACGGAAGACCGCAGCAGCCTCCGTGTAGTCGAGCCGCGTGTCCTCTTCTCCTTCTCCGCTAGTAAGACGTCGTCTTGATGTCGCTTTAATGAATAACCGTGAGACGCGCTGGTTTCGCACAGAAAGAATGCCTCTTTCTAGCATCGTGATACTCGTGCAGACATTTTCCTACGAGAGTCCCGCGTTATTTTCCGAAACGCGACCAGCCACTCGGTAGGTACCGAGGCGATAGCATTTATTGCGGTAATACGAAAGCTCGAGCCGGGTAGGGTGAGATCGATATATCCCGTAAAGGGTAGTTTCCCCCTGCAAGCCAGTGTATTTTCATTTCACGGGATCAGCAGTATTTCGGGCTACAGACACGACGATAGCTCGGTATGCTAAACCAATTGCCCGGCGTATTAAACAAACCGCCGTCCTTGAATAAATCGCTCCTCCTACCTCCCACCCCCTCCAGGCTACGCTCGTTCAGCATTTAGAGATCATTCCGCTTCGGACGTCGATGGCATACTCGCTATGCAAATTTCCATCAAATGCGAAAAGCCGACGCAACCGGTCCTCCTCCGCGATATATATACTTTATCAGTATGTAGGTACTATAAAGATACACGGGATATATACATAGGTGTGTGTATACAGGGTGTCCCAGTTTTTTTCCGGCCAAACTTTGCCAGCGTGTTTTACACGCAAAAGTAAGAAAAAAATGTTATATGAACATACGCTGTTAAATGTTTTATTAAAGAGTTATAATTAATAATGCAAAATGATAATGAACTGGAATTTCGTCGACACAGCGTACGAACGTATTATGAATATCTCTATTTGTGTTTACATAAACTCTTATGGTTACTTGCTGAAGCTAATAATGTTTAATATACTGTACGATTTCGTATAGAGATGCCGCGAGAATGTTCCAATCGTGAATACGCTGATATGCATTTTATTTATGGTTTTTGTAATTTTATTAGAAATTGTATTATTATAATGTATAATTATAATATATATTAATGTATAATATATTGTATAATTTTATTACAAATTGTACTACATTGCATTATTAATTATAACTCTTTAATAAAACATTTAACAGCGTATGTTCATATAACATTTTTTTCTTACTTTTGCGTGTAGAACACGCTGGCAAAGTTTGGCCGGAAAAAAACTGGGACACCCTGTATGTATGTATATACGGTCGTATAGACGATAGATTCTCTTCTTTCGTCGTGGCTGAATCGACAGAGCGCGTAATCATCCAAACGCTTTCGTTGTACTCTCCTCTCCTTTTTCTTTCGCATTTCCAAACAAGATCGATGAATTTTCAAAGGAGAGTAACAAAAACGGAGATAAGAAAACGAGTGGTGCGCTTCGATGGAACGGAAGGAATTACATGGAACGCGGGGTAGGATGTATTAAGAAATTCCTTTGAAAAAATTCGCCTCGCTGTATAAAACTTTCAACTCTTTATTCTTCAGGATAATCGTTCGGAAAAGTTGCGCTGTTATCGGGAGAATGCTCGACGTTAAAAGGAGTAAAGATAACTCGTAATATCGTTCGAACTATTCGCGATTCGTTCTCCACGCATTCTTCGCTACGGCTAATGCGAATTTTTATCTCGGAACGATGTTTCTTGCGTCTAATGTCATTCTGCTAAAGTGTTTCTCGGATTCTCTATTTCAAGGTGATTTCATGGTACCGTGACATCGTTACGTTCGCGGCGGAACATAATGAACGTTCGTCGGGGTTACTTAAACGCCTCTTTAAGAAGAATATCTAATTCCACCCCTGTGTTCCGCGAGCAAGTTCGTACATAAAGTCAGGATTCAGACTCCGTGAAAGGCAAAGGAGCCCACTGCGTCGGGAACTTTCGGAGATATAATTCGAACGCGAATTGATCACCGGGAAATTGTACTCGATCTTGACTGTGCTACGAATCGTATGAATTGAAACTTACCATGTCACTTTGAGTGTCGTGTCATCTAGATATGGGTGACAAGTAAATTGTTTATTCGATGGTTATTTATAATTTCTTTATTTCATATTTTTTAACAAGTCACAGTATTCTTTTAATGTATAAATATATGCATATATTTAGTAAAGTTATAAAAATGATAAAACAAAGTTATTAAAGATTACATTAGACAGCTTGTTGGACTACTATTGGACTTTGCTAGGATCACTGTTATTTATCGAAATATGTTTGACGCTCAGGGATATACAGTTGAAACTCGATTATTGGAACATCCATTATCCGAATTCTCTATTATCCGAACGGTACATTTTGCATTAATTTTAAGTGCGTATATAGTACACGCAGTACTTATTTTCTTTTATAGAGATTATCGAAACTAATTATTAAAATAAAATCTCTTTACAATATTTCGGAATGGTATTTACATTCGAAACGTACACAGAACTATGCTAATATTATATATTCGGGGAACGGGGGAAACGGTAAAAACTTACTCTTCTCATTCTGAAGAATTCGTAGTTCTTGAAAATGGGCTTATTGTTAGATGATTTGAAGTACCTACTTAAAGAATATAACTCCAAGGAATTATTTGTACTAGAAAACCTATGCGATTTATCGGCTAAACAATATGAGACTCGTAAAATTGTATAGTGTTTCATTGTTTATTTGTATCATTTGGTTTAAAATATATGAAATTTAGTACAGTAGAATTTCGATTATCCGAACTATAATAATTGTGTTCATGACGATCGGATAATCGAACGAGTCAGATTATAACTACACTACACGTGAAAGATTATAATTTCTTATATATTACACGTATTACATGCATGTTTTAATCGTCTTTGTTCTTTCAATCTTTCTGACTTACAAAATTGCATTTTTTCAAAGTTAATTATTCTTCGGAGTACTCTCTTGCTGTGCTTCATATCATCTGGTAACTATCTTTGATGTTGCAAATGCTTCAGAATGCGTGGGAATATTATTTGAGGAGAATATATTGTCATCTTCAATACTCTGTTTATTATAAACACTTTTAACTCTTTCAAAAATTTCTTCATCATTTATGTTGTCTTTATCATTTCCAAGCCATTCTGTTATATCATTTTCATCATAACTTATACGTCCCGGTATGTTCGGATAATCGAACGTTCGGATAATCGAACGTTCGGATAATCGAAGTTCTACTATACAGGGAAAACTGTCGTTTTATTATCCGAAAATTCTAATTATCCGAACACATTTGTCTCCCTATTACTTTCGATAATACAGGTTCTACCGTAATTTATTGTAACGATATTTATTTATACGAATCCTTATACATTGAGAAATATTTTACGACTCACGATACCACTTCACAGAGAACATCCGAGTGCAAACGGTTAATAAATCAGTTCCAATTTATCAACAATATCCGAACACCGACTATAGTTGCCGTTCATATTCAGAAGTCTTCTTATCCGTGCCAACTACATCCATCATTAGAAATGAACAAATTAAAAGAGTACCTTCGAAGCAATATATAAACCGATAACACCTTCTCGTTTCTGTTTAGAGGACGCGTTCGAGAGAGTCCTCGGGAAAAAAGCGTAGACGAGAACACTCAACGGAATCCTCCGAATGATTATTTTCTTCTTCCCGCGAATAAACGTTCGCAATCACGAAAAGCTGATTCTTAATTATCGGTAACGTCCGGCACACCAGTACGCTGTGTACTAACAATTCGAATTACGTGGAAGCAGCACTTTCCCTCATGATTTACGCCGCTAAACTGCTAGAGTTATAAACGAGCAGACATTACCGCGAACATACCGCGATCTTGAGATAACTCGGCTTAATGTTTGAACGTTCATAGGTCGGTATCATGCAATCCCAATGCTCGGTTTCGCGGTTAGCACGATCGCGAAAGCGCCCTTGTACTAAACGTCGGATCCGCGAGACCTTTGTGCTTTGTATTTCATTCTCTTGTCGGCATCTTTTTGCGTGTCGCAGCAGCTCGTCGCAAGCGAGCCAACATTTTTCTGCGAGGGTTCGAATTACCGTGTAAAGCGCGTGTAAAACGCGTACCGTAACCAAGCGAAAGCGATTCATAACACGTAATATACAGGGTGGTCCAGGAAGAGTCCTCGGTTTAGATTATTGTGTGTAGCTAGTGGTCCGATTGAAAAAACATTTTTTTAGTGTAACATGGTTCAAGGAGAGCTTTAAGACGATTGCAATACATTTTTGGTTGATTCATTTGCTTCATTTGGCTAAAGCCGAAAATGAGCTTGTATTATGGAAATTTTGTTTGCGTAATAGCACAAGCACAGCTCATGCTACGAACATTTTATTCAATTAAAAGGAAATCTGAGTAGGTCAGTCGCTGTGAAGATAATTTATATATTTTGGCGGAATATTCCAGCATCCGTAATATGGCCCAGGCCGCGGAATATTTCGCCATTTGATGCAAATGGGTTAATATATTTTTGTCGAAATTTTCAGTCATTTTCAGTTTTTTGTAGATAAATTTTTAATTTTTTACAGCTGTTTTTTTAGTGGATATTGAAATGAATTTGGTAAGTATCATAATAAATTTTTGTTGGCAAGTGGAGCGATAATGTTAATGGAGCGTTAACGTATGGCGAGGTATGATCGGATAGTTGAACTTTTATAAATAGTACCCTAAATGGCTAGAAATACGCTGCGTTCCTTGAAAATGAATTACAATTCCTTTTTGATAAAATGCGATAATGTATCGTAAACAAATGTGGTATCAACAAATGTGGTGGCGGTTGTCTGGCACATTAAACTATAGCAGCACGTCAAGCACTCGACAAAATATTTCCTGACTATTGAATCGGTCGTGGGAGTACAGTAAACTGGCCAGCTCGTTCTCCCGACCTTACTCCGTTAGATGTCTTTTTTGTGGGGTGGTTTTAAAGACAAGTTTATAAGGAAATTCCAACAACGTCGGAAGATATGCGACAGAGAATTGTAGATACATACTTAAATATTACTACAGTTGTTTCAGAAGAAACTAAACGGTTATTTATTTGCCGTTTACGCAAGTATATTACTGCTGATAGACATCATTTTAAATATTGTTTAAACTAAGGTAAATTATATTTTTTAATATTTCTTGGGTTCTGATGGAAAAAAGATTTGTTGTATCTACCGAATTCGTCTCAATATCCGCTAAAAGATAGATGACAAGAAATTAGAGATTTATCTAGTAAATCGTTCCAAAAGTTTATCGCCATTTCCACGAAGCTACTTTATCTGGCAATATTAATACAAACATTGTCATTGTAATTAGTCATTACCTTCGTAGAGCAAAATGAATCGTACATAATTCAGTGACACGACGCAATACATAAAATATCGTGCCTCTATTATTTCTTAATACAATAAAATAAACTTTTTACTCAACCCAATAAAAAAGAAAAAAAACTAAAGGTGTCCTTAAAAAATGTTAAAAATGTGTTAAACAAGAAATTTACAATAATCAATTTAAACCTCCCTTTAAACCATATTATACTAAAAACAAATGTCTTAATTGTAGGTACTACTAACAACAGAATAACCAAAGCCGAGGACGATTCGTGGACCACCCTGTATACACGACGCGTATAACTTTTTATCCCCTTTTAAAGGCGAAGTAACGAGATATTAATTCGCCTCGTGTCAAGATAGTAATAACATGGCTCGAGTGTTGCCAGCACTCGTAAACATTTTTCGAGAGTGGTCGCACGTTGTTGCATACCCGCGAGGTGTATAATTAAGATAAAGCTTAGCAAGTGGTTTCCAATGACTCGAGCGAGCCGACCGTCTGAAAGTTTAATAAAATCGTTGCATAAGATCGCGTACCACACGTTCGGGCATACGTGCAACACTTTTCCCTTCTACAAATTCAACCGATCACGCTCTCGAACTCATCAAACTAACCACCAAGGGGTCAAACTTTCGGCCCCGCGCATTTATGATATTTTTTCCAAACTAGAAAACTTCTCCACGACTAGCGAGCTCGGGAAAAGAAAGAGAGAAAAAGAAGATCTAAAACGAGTTCGTCGTAGATTCATTCCGGGCCGAAGCTTCGAGTCGATCTCACACTAGCTAGCGTCATGCACGGATCCAATTTAAATCGAGTTAAGCGGATACCGCTTCGAATTTCCCGCCCTTTTTAACGTCAACCCGCTCGTCGACTTTTGCCGATCTCTCTCGAGAATCGATCGATTTTCCCGTTTTATCGTGCGGAATCCAAGTCACGATGGAGAGAGAAAGCAAGAGAGAGAGAGAGAGAGAGAGAGAGAGAGAGACGCAAAAGAGCGTGTACGCGATGCTACGAGGACGCTTCGCGTTCTAGGAATCGTTTGGAAGCAGAAAGCTAAAAAGAAGAGAGAGAGAAAGAGAGAAAGTAAAGGGCTGAAGGGGAAAGGGGTTGGGTGAGGAATAACAAAAGGAAAGTGGCATGGACGAGGTGCCTCGAGGTAGTTTCTCTCGGAATCAATCTCGTCGTAAGGGTGGATACGCCTTCTCGACTTCAACTGCGAAAAGAGGAAGGCAGTTTTCCTTCCACTACTTCCTTCTCTCTCTCTCCCTCTCGCCCCCTTTCTCTATTTCTCGTTGGAGCATCACCACCACCACCGCCGCTGCCACCACCACCACCACCACCAACATCGGCAACGACACTAGGCAAGGCAATTGCGATCCTCTCGAGCGATAAGATCCTTCGCCGGCAGTAACTGGATTTCTAGGTACTGTTCGTTATCGAGGGTGCAAAAGGCACCGGGAACTTTCCTCTTCTTTTATACTTCCGCCTCTTTTTCTTTTTCTCGCCCTCTCTCTTTCCCCCCCTNNCCCCCCTCTCTCTCTCTCTCTCTCTCTCTCTCTCTCTCTTACTCTTGTTCATTCGATGCCACTGTGTTGTAGTCGACGATGCATGGACTCGCGCGGCACGCTGACGTTTCGTCGAATCGAAGACGCCTACTTCGTTGGCTCCCCTCTTTCGCTCGATCCTTTTGCTTGTCGACGACGATTCGACGTGGCCCCGATTATCGAGAGTTTTTTTCTCCTTTCTTCGACAACAAAGTGGGTCACGTTTTACCCCCTTTCTCTCTCTTTCGTTTTCTCTCTTTTCCTCTGCGTTAAAAGGTTTCCCGAGGAACGTTGCGAATCTCACGACGAATCGCCTGGTGGATTTTTGACGTCTCGAGGAAGTTGTCGTCTCTTCTTCCGGAGAAAAGGGTGTCGAAATATCATCTCTCCTTCTTCCTCTTGAAAGAGAAAGACAGAGAGAGAGA
>JAIFRP010000266.1:345551-359541 GCA_032403825.1 Odynerus spinipes
ATATATATATATATTCCATTAATCAGCCTATACAGGTAACCCTCCTATAACACGGCATCCTATAACATGGTTTCGCTCTAACACGATAGAATAAATTTCGGGAACCCTTGTATAGCACTGCAACCTATAACACGGTTTCGCTGTAACACGACAAGAAAATTGCGAAAACCTTGTGTACCTTTGTACACCGGCAGTTAATAATAGCTCACTAGTCTGGGTCTCGTATAACACGGATTCACATAACACGACATTTTCTAGGAATCTATCTATCGTGTTATAGGAGGGTTACCTATATACCGTTTCGTCGCGCCAACGTTGTAACGGCCAATGTGAGTACTTTGTAAATGAGTAGGTACGTGGCTTCCGTGATTGTTCGCTGTCTGTATACCTACTTTCGTACAGTGAATGGATGTGGTGTGGTTGCTTTTTGTGTTTGGGTGAACTCAATGAACGCCAAGTTTGGTAGAATAAATTTTAATGAAAGTAACTATACTCTTGTCTATGTACAAAAATTTGTTTAAAGGTATTAGACTTTGTAGAGTGAAACGTGTTTTGCTTGTAATGAATGGGTTGGTAAAAGTATGCGTCTGATGGACGTTAAAAGAACGTTTCTTTGGTTGTCGAGGTTAGAAGAGCGTTTGCTCGTTTGTTGAAATTAAAAGTGTCTGATTTTTAACCGACTTTGAAAAGGAGGAGGTTACTCAATTCGACAGTGGACTATGTTGCTTTTTTTCAGAGTGGTAATGTTCTTGCGATGTATTGTTCTTATTGTTCTGTACTGTTCTGTAAGTTGTATCGCGCAAATTGGTACGTGTACTTATGCTATTCAGAAATGTTAAAGTTGAACTGTTTGGATTTTCTAAGTGTACTGTTCGAAATTTGTCAGTGTAATGTTTGGAGGCGCTTGATCGACAAGGAAACCTCGGGGGGTGGTGTCCTCCCTCTTCTGAAGCATTCGTAGGTGGAGTTAAGAGATCGTAGGATTCTCGAACTCCGCCCTTACATTATTAGTAAAAATGGTGACACGTTCAAGATTGAAGTTGGCATTCAGATATCAAGCCAGCGTAGTGTGCAGTACAATGTATCTAATTAGGAAGTTCCTAAAAGTGTCTTGTTCAACTGGCGGCCAAATATTTTATGGTGCCACACAGTTCGGTGCGAGCTCTCAAGTACGTGGCTTATAAGGAATCGTGAAGATTAGTTCTTGCTGCTGCATTTAGTATTCATTTTCGTTCTTGAAATAGTCAGAATTTCTAAACTCTGTTACGTACCGTAACCCCAGACGCTCCCGAAATTACAACAACGCTCACTAGATGTCTCTTTCCCTCTTTCCACTCCACTATTTCTCGAAAGTATTCTATTCATACCTGGTCACAATATATACAACTTCCAAAAATCCTACACTCGTAGCGTCCGGGGTAGGGTCAGCCCCACTGATGAGTCCGCAGCCGTACCCAAGACGAAACACTCTTTCCCTTCCTTTTTCCTATCAAAAATAACACTTCCTCAACCCTTCCAGCCCAAGGAATCTCTTCGGAGGACGAACTCTACGCGTCCTGGCTCTCAGAACGCCCAGGCCGTAACAACTCTTAGAAATTCCGACAATAACTGTTTCTAAAAACGTACCTGACAGCTAACTCTAGTCCTACATACAACATTTAGCTCGCAGAAATTTTCCATCTGCGAACCATCTACCAATAAAATTAAGACCGACAGTCTTAACACTTACAGAACGAACATACACAAAAAGCGAAATGACAAAACCGTAAAACGTGATCGAATCGTTACGATAACATCAAACCAAACTCGAATAAAAAGGGAAATAGAGTAACATCCGCAAGAGACCTCGGAGAGCTTCCTTCGAGGTTCGCTTCTCGGTGGTAGAAGAAATTTAACGACCGCGGCGGCTTGTGTCCCAGTACAGGAAGGAAAAGGACAGAGCTTTCTAGTGGTACGCTAAAACTGTGCTCGAAGCAACGAGGGTGGAAGCGAAACAAGCGACCTGATATTACCTGCTCGATATTGCGCAGGTTATTACGCGGCCGGTTTAAACGAGCGAGTGCTCACATTTATGTATCCTGCGCTGAAAGTACTCTCCCTCTCCCCCCCTCTCTCCTTCTTCCTCTCTCTCTCTCTCTCTCTTTCGTCTCTTTCTTTCCCTCGCCGGTTTTACGCAGATCATCCAGCTACTCTAGATGTTAAGCCACTCGCGTCACAGCTACCACCCGGAAAAGTCAACAAGCATAAAGATCCTAGAAAGTTTAAAACGTGAAATCTTGACGTGACTACTTTGAAATTTAATCCATTGGATCCGAACGATGTCTTGTGTTGCCTGAAGCGCCACCCTCGCAGTCCTTTTTACAACGCTTTAAAGGGCAAAGAAAAAGGTCCCGTGACGTAACGAAATCTCTGTCTCTTTTCCCCCAAAAAATTCGTGATGCCCAACGCTGCAGGAAGGGAGCTGGTATCCGTCACTCATCTTTATCTCGAGCCCGCGACCCTCTCGTCAGAGTCAAAACAGTTCGCGCTTCTCTATCTTTTCTAAAATACACTCCGGAGGGCTTTCTGATATCACGGACGATTTCACCGGAACGTAGTTATAACGAAGTTTCGTGAGAAGCAGGACTATCCGGTAGAACGTCGCGTAGTTCCTCGAATGATCGATCGGTTCGTAAAGGGTCCGTCTGTCGACAGCGTTTACGGAGAAAGAAGAAGCCCTTCTTTTCATGGAAAAGGGAGTTGATTAAGCGCTACCTTGTATTCCATGCAATCGCGAATGCTTCGAGCGATGACACACGGGTTTATTATTTCCTAAGGATCTATAGATCTCGTTGATCGCCTCCGACAATAACGTTACGGTCCCATTCGTATTTCTTATCAGCGAAAGCGAATTCGAAGAAAAGCAGTACCGTATTTATCGAGAAATTCCAACCTATTCACGGTACTCGTTCATAATCCTTCCGAGAATAGGATTACCAGAGCGATCTAGTTCAATTCGTTGTTGAAACTCGCTCGTTATGCAAGATCGTTGTCAGCGCGACACCATATTTGAAGAGGGAAGAAACAAATGCAGCGGAGTATTGAAATGCGCACGTGTCGTCGGGAGACGAGACACCAAGCCGATAACCATTATTATCGTGTACGATTAATGAAGTATATCGCTCGTTGTCCTCTAGGAAGATCGATAGTCGGGCCTGAAACGCGTAAGGCGCCGTCATTATTCACCGGTCTCATTACTCAACAGAAGTATGCCATTATTCATGAGACGTGCTAATGAAGCTTTCTCCTCCTACGTAAACGCATGCAACATTTTAACGAGAGAAGCTCTTTAACGGCCGCCTACGATGATCCAGTTCGATGTGATTTATTCAAGACTGTTTTTTTCCCTCTCTCTTTCTTTACTCTCCCCCTCGGTTTCTCGGATAAAAGAGATTTCCCCTATTCTTCCTTCTCTCTCTCTCTCTCTCTCTCTCTCTCTCTCTCTCTCTCTCTTTCTCTATCTATCTCTTTTTCCCTGCGGCGTATGTTAGCCAAGCTCTCGCACACGTCGATTATGTCTAATGTGCCGAGGCGAGATCGTTTTGCACGGTCACCGATTCGCATATACAGGATGAACCGGTAACTATTACCACTTAAAATAATGTGTTATCTATTGATTGTATCGACAAATGTTTGTAAGGAAATTTATTGTAGTTTATGAGCCCAATCAGGTGAATGTATTTTATTTTTTGACTTATGTTTTCTGAAATATCAAGATTACTATTACTAGTTAAAATAATGTGTTTATTGATTGTATCGAAAAATGTTTGTAAAGAAATTTATTGTAGTTTATGAGCCCAATCAGGTGAATGTATTGTATTTTTTATGACTTATATTTTCTGAAACGTCAAAGTTACTATTACCAGTTAAAATAATGCGTTATCTATTGATTGTAACGAAAAATGTTTGTAAGGAAATTTATTGTAGTTGATGGGCATAATGGGATGGTGAATGCATTTTATTGTTTTGAAATGCTTTTTCTGAAATATCAAGATTAAGTTGAATTTTTTAAATGACATTGCATATTTGTTTTTGATACTGTTGAAGGCATACGACAACGGATTATAGGATATTGTACAGGAATTACACTTTACACATTAAGAAACAAACCTTAGTTTACAGTTCTTATTGCTCAATAAAAAAATATTTTGCATTGTTTAAATATGCAATAAGTAGGCTCCAAAATTTTAGAAGAATTAGCTTCGTATTTCCGGACAAAAAGATTCACAAAATTCGCCTATTTTAGAGTTCGGTAAACCGGGTCCCCCCTTAAGTGGTAATAGTTATTAATTCACCCTGTATATACACATTTATGACGTTGAAAAACATAGAACACTTTTCCAGTCTTTTTCTACAAGTCTGTCTCGTACAATCTCTTCTTTTTCGCAAATGTAAACGATCGTATAATGAAAATCGCTCGATCGTTACTTTTTCACCATTTCAGTCAACAACGACATGGAAACACTTGTGAATGGTACGCGTTATTAAAATCGGGATTCGAGTTTCCATGCAACGTGTAAAAAATGAATCGCATAGGACACGGATTGCTGTTCCCTTTCTTTCTCTCATCGTCATGGCGAGACACATCGAAAATGCGGACGAATTGCTTTGTTTACGTTGTCGCTCGTGCCGGTGTGACAAATGACTAAGGAAACAATGGTTATTGCGGTATGATGGAAGGGGAAATTGGAAACGCGGTAGCGACAAAAGGGTTAAAACGACGATTATACTCGGAATAGTGTACGGTTAGTGGTGGTTTCGCTGTAAGACGATCAGGATTACAGACGCGCTCGCTCTCCGCAACTATTCCGACATTGATCCTGACTCCTCTCCCTCTCTCCCTCTCTTATTCTATTCTCTCTATCTCTATCTCCACCATTGTGAGCTTAAAGGAGCCTCCAAGATTACGAACACACCGTACTTGGATAATATTGATTTACGATTTATGAAATTCTCCGCTTCCTAGGTGAACCTCCGTTCTCTCTGCGTTTGCAACCGTCTGATGCTATTAATTATTGCAATCTATACGTAGAATAGCGGTCATAAGTTTAAGACGAAAAGTTTTTATTTCGATCATACACATGTAATGTAAATACCATCTTTCTATTCAGTTTGTTGTTTTAAAATACATAACAGGTACATGTACGATATACAATGTACAATGTAAATCAAATACATAATAATGAAATACATAAATACAGGTAACCCTCCTATAACAGGGCATCCTGTAACACGGTTTCGCTCTAACACGATAAAAAAATTGCGAAAACCTTTGTACACCGACAGTCAATAATAGCTCACTAGTATGGGTCTCATATAACACGGTTTCACACAACACGACATTTTCTAGGAACCTATCTACCGTATTATAAGAGGGTTACCTGTACATACTTTTTTCACATAAAGTATATCATTTCTTTCTTTTTTTCATAACGTCTTAATCTTTTGTCCGCTACTGTATATATCGTATTATTTATCGGAATTAATTATTGGCTCATTTATCATTACAGAAACGAATATCAAGATATCCCAAGTTTATAATCTTTTAAAATATTCCATCTCTTTCTATTTCTCCCCCCTTTCCCGTGAATACAGTCAAATACGATTCTCCGTCTCTTCTTTCGTTTTCCTCTCGTAAAAACGAAAAAGCACGACGGGTCGAGTCGGAGAGCAGCTCCCCGGAAACGCCGCGCTGTACATTACGTCGAGAACAAAAGGATGTTATATTACATCGTTAACCGAAGCGGTAGTAACTTGGAAGCTCGCGGAAAATTCGAGAAATAGTTATTGCGATACAAGCACCGATCTTTCTTTCTACGGATAAAGTCACACGGAAGAGAAAGAGAAAGAAGAGAAAGAAAAGGAGAGGGAGAGAGAAGAGAAAAATATTTTTCACGTTCGTTCGTCGAACTTTCAATGGGAATTTTTCTTACTCGTGCCAATTATGCGGATAGAGTATAGTAGAAAGCTGTTCTCTCTCTCTCTCTCTCTCTCTTTCATCCCTCTTTCTTTCTTTCTTTCTCTTTCTCCTCCTCTCTTTTTCTTCTTTCAAGATCGACTATGTTCGTCGAAGCGTGGGACAAAGGAACGCGGGCGTATAAATTGCACCGGAAGAGAAAATGTACGGCATTATAAAACTGTCATACGTGGGCCTCTCCTATTAAATCTAATGTCGTCCATAAAGGATGGCACGAGCGGACGACCATTCCCGCTCGTTTCTCATGGCCGTCCACCCCTTGATTTATATTCCACGGCGATCAGAACGGAGAACGCGCGTGTCTCGCGATTGTCTCTCGCGTTCCTCCTCATTATTATCCTAGATTATCCGAAAATTTCCGGGCTAATTCGAAATTTGCATTACGTCAGCTGATATTCCGTATATTTCGTAAGGCACGAGCAACATTGTTTCCCCTTGCAAGTGGCTGCGTAACGCCGAGTAAATTGTTCCCGTCTTCGCGAGCATAGAAATACAAATGGCGCACGTAGATACGGTATCCCGGTAATATAGAACACTCGTGTATATCCAATAACAATTCGAAGCAGATTTTACTCGGTCGCGCAGGTTGTGCCGAGCTAGAAACTGCCTGTTATGCAGGTGTAGTGGCAGACTGTTTCGCATACCGAGTGCCTTCGATTTAAATGGAGAATATTTTGCATATACATGCCTATCCGACGCGGCGTCTCCGCGCGTGTACGTCTCTGTCTATGTGTCTTCTTCGTATTCGTGCTCGCGCCATTCAAGGATTCGCTCGTATTTTTCCTCGAAACTCTCTCCATAAGCTTCCATGTCGTAAGGGGAAGCGTCGTGAATCTATTTAATTAAAAGGAGACGACCGGAAGGGAGCATACGCTCGTTGAATCGATTCGAGAGGACCTTCCACTGGAGGTAACGTCCTTGCGAGTAATAGGAATCTCGATACGAGGGGATCGCTCGAGGCAAGAGTAAAAGAAAACAAACTTACTTCTCGGATAATGCGAGAAGTTCGAAGAGAGGATGACGACAGCTCTTTCTTTCTGCCGGTAATCGATATTTTATCTATCTTCTCCCATTTAGCAAGTAAACGATTATATCTCGTAGGAAAGGTCAAAAGTTTAAATGTCAACGCTCGTAAGTAGACTGCGGATTTGTATAAACTTAAAATATGCAACATCATATGCAAATATGCACGGAAAATAGATAGGGGTAATTAAATAATATATGTGACATAATTTTAAAGTATGCATTTAACAATATCGTTATAGTTATTCAAATACATCGTAGTTTGCGTTATGATAAATTACAAGCACTTTTTCAATATTTAAACATTAATATGTACCTACATGGAAAATGACTATTCTATGTCTCAGGATGTAAGTGGAACATCCTTAAATTTACTGCAATAATGTTCTGACATATTTTTTGGCCTGTACATACATAATAATCGTGCAACTTTTTATAGTTCTATCAATCCTGTATTTCTTTTAAAAATATCTATTTTTCTCTTTCTTTGCTCACCACAATTACACTATGTTTTTTAATTACATAATACAGTTCATATATATCCTTGTCGAGTTAGTCAAATAAAAATGGCATACGCAATATGTTATTGCATATGCTTTTAACACTTCGAGTACCAAATATATTTCGATAGTTGACAGCGATTCTAGGAGAGTCCAAAAACTAACAGATTTTTAAATATAATATTTAATAATGTTATTTTATTATTTTTTCCACTTTACTGAATACCTCGGTATATTTATATGTTAAGAGAATACTATAACCCTTCGAACAAATAAATAAATTTAATAAGCAAACTTATACGTTATCCATATCTGGGTGGCATGGCGCTCAAAGCGTTAAACATAAATATGCAAAGCATATGCAGTATGCAAAAAATTTAAAATAAAAAATAGATTTTTAGAATATAAAAGTGAAATTGTTAACCATTTAACGCCTAGCGTCGGATATATCTAACGTTCACGAAACTACCAACAATGGTACTATAGGTACTTAACAATAGTGCTACACTTCTTAAATTCTGTGTACCAAACATATTGGAAAACCATTTTTCGAATGAAACAATCATATTTTATTAAGCAATATTAACCTCCAATATCCTCATCTTTATCTTGTCCCCACTAAAAATATTCATTTTCATAATACTCCGCAATCTACTCCTAAGAAATTTGAACTTTCGCGTTTACGGCTACATACTCACATACGTCATATGTTTAATGTTTTAATACACGTAGTTTAGACCAACGTCGAAATTCGCGTGCGAGTTCGTCGAAGGGAAAGCACCTCGTACCTTCTGCACTCGATGAAACGTGGTTGTGACCTATTTACGACGTAATTACGCCGTTCTAATTAACTAGTAATATCAAAAGGCGAGAGACCGTAAAAGGCAGTGAACATCTATTGTACTTGTAATCGAGAGTCGCGTTTCGTTTATTCACTCGCTCATCGAAGTTAATCGCGCTGCGTGTATTTTCCATTTTATTTAACGTTTTTCTTGTTAACCTTGCCGACCAAGTCGAGAGTAAAAATTTCATTAAAAGTAGATTCACGGCGCCTGGAGCGCACGAGAATCGGTAGTACCGAGTGTGTTCGTTGATCCTATTGATCAGTAACAGAGAATACAAAGAATTTTGTTATTAATCCGATACCGATTACATTCCATGTAATCTAAAAGCGGTTAAACGTAGGTATTATATAAATTCGTAAAGTAAACACATTTTTATTCACTGTTGGCTCAACACTTGACGCATTTTAATTAACTTCAAAGTTTAATTACAATTTATATTTTCTTCACGAGGTAAAAACATTGGATCTGTTCAGCACAGATTGCGTTCTCATTCACAACATATTGTTGCACTCGAAAGCGTAAAGAAATATAATAACTTTAATGTCAAACTGAACACAACAAGAATATAAATATAACGGGATAAGTATAACGACAAGATAAAAGCTGTTTGGAGAGATGCGTCCGTCCTCTTCCACAGTCAGGACAGACATACGCACAACGTCTGTAATGCACATCGATCGAAGTTGAAGTTCTCAGGAGCTTGTGAGCGTTCTCATAACATATTGAGTTGGTGCATAATTATCAGGCGTTTTTAAACGATATTATCAGGCGTATTCGTCAAAAAAACGCCTGATAATTATGCACCAACCCAATATATACACGTATAGGTATACACTATTTTTTTAGGGTCGGATGGATGCCATTTATGATAGGATGGAGAGAGAGAGAGAGAGAGAGGGAGAGAGAGAGAATCTCCGTGAGAGAGAAAGACTTTCGAAATATAGTTCGTCCCTCTAGCCTGATAAGATACTTTCACGGCTATTTTTCGTTGCAGTGTAAGGCCGAGCTTGGACGTGGGAAAGTCAGGACAAACTGTCTCTATATATTTTCTCACGGAGTTCTTCTCCCCCCCCTCTCTCTATTTCTCTCTACAACGATACCACCCATCCCGAGATATTTCTCATTCTTATGCGAAGGTCCCAAAGATCCTTAATATCAGAGGAACGAGCTAGGAAGTATAAAATTACACGTTGAAAAATGTAGAACAGAGGACAGGGTAATAATTTAAGAAACAGAAACGAGGACCGTTCGAGATCTCACACAGAGAGAGAGTCATTGATCGAGCGAACGAGCGACGATAAAACGAAAAAGTGACCGACGCGACGGTTTTCTCTTGAGGTGGAAACATATTATTTAACGTATTGTTCATCGTGGCGATAAACGTCGGCCATAAAGGTACTACGCACGTAAAAGCAAAGAGGGCAAGAAGTAAGTTAGTCGGCGAAGAAAGAGAACGTTAGGCGCAGTCTACTCGTTCTTCACCTTCTTTTTCGTTTCCTCCATCTCGTGAAAGGCGCCGAGTAATAAAGTGCCACTGTCCAAGCTACCGGAAATTAATTGTCGCGAGTAAAAGTACAGTGCATTCGACGGGCTTTCCTTTGCCAGATATACCTATATATAGATATACTGCCTATATATACTATATCTATGTATATATATATATATATATATATATATACAGGGAGGGGGGAGAGGAGAGACTGCCAGCTCGTAATTTTCTCGACGAGGAACTCGTTATTGGATCCCGTTGAAACGTTTGTAATTCCGTCGTGAAATGCAACGTTTTAATACCTCCTTTAAGAACACAGGCGCCCTGCTCGTCCCGCCCACCCGCTCGCCGATTTCCCGCATGTTTATTTATTTCGTAATTATATTCACAAAGAGATCACGCTGCGATCGCTATTTCACTCGTCTCCGTTCCCCTTTCGTCTATTTAACGCGTAATTGAGCGAGAAGGAATCGTCACCTGACCTTGAAACGATAAGCGGATTTTTTGGATTAATATCCCGAGACATATTGCCCGAGTTGATATTCTCCATTATTGGTCGCGTCTGGGTTCCTCGAATGGTCACGTTAAACGTCACTCGGTATCGTCCAATATCTAAGGGATAAGTCCGTGATATTGGTTATTATTGAGGAGCTAACGATCGTGTTGACCTGTGCCTACAATGTATTAAGGCACGATCTTTCATTCCCCCTCACCCCCCTCTCTCTCTCTCTTTTTCATTGTTGTTATTTTTCTTTTCTGTCACATCGAGAACGAATCAATATCGTGAGAACCGTCGTGATATAAAGATCGTCATTTGCTACGGCGAAATTGCTCGTCGCGTCGGAACGAATAATTAACGGACGAGATTGTAGACGTTGCGATTACGGGAGAAAGGAGGGAGGACATAAAATTTGAGAGCATTTGCGTTATTGCATGGAATAACACACGCAGAACGGGTGCTGCGGCGCGTTTAACCGGTTTCGATAGCGGAATTTCGTGCTACGCGGTATAACTTGTTGGATAACGTATCGCGTTGCTCGCATAACAATGTTCCAACTAATAT
Organism: Odynerus spinipes; assembly: GCA_032403825.1. Taxonomy (NCBI): domain Eukaryota; kingdom Metazoa; phylum Arthropoda; class Insecta; order Hymenoptera; family Vespidae; genus Odynerus; species Odynerus spinipes. Next base: position 356,488 of record JAIFRP010000266.1, read on the forward strand.
TCAAAAGCGGGACGACTATGAAAATTTTATCGGTCGATGATATGCCGCGCGCGAGCGCGTTACTCTCTACCATAATATTTGTTGTGTACCGGATGCGCGGAAAAGTTTTGGGTTAGTTAGAATGGTCTTTATTTAAATTAACTATTTATATGGAGAACTTTAAATTCGAACATTCGGTAATGTGGATTAATATATGTATGTGTATGTAATTAAAAAATTTTAACTACTTCGGCTTACACGTAATAAAGGATTTTTAATAAGAGCGACGGAAATTTGAATGAAATAAAATGATAAATACTAAAGATAATCTGGTACTCGTTTTATTTTTAAGTACTGTAGGATCAGATGCGAAAGAAGGGTGAAGTGTAATTAGTAATTACCAACGGAACTGTTCAAGTAGTTATGATTATTTATATAGTTACTATACATAAAAGATGGATAGAAAATACTCTCTGTCTCTAAATAGTCACCACGATTTATTGCTAGATCTTTTACGTTTAACTTCGCTTCGATAGACTAAAAATTACGTTCGCGACAACGACGATATTTTCTTAAGCAAGACGCCCGTTAAGACGCAGGCGACATAGCCAACGCATTACAGATCAGAACAGGTTTTTGTATCCCGTTGTATTAAATTTATTATCACATATCGAAACACAAAGTAGGGCAACACAGAACTGCGTTCGTGTAAGCCTGCTCGACGCAGTGTCCTGGATACAGTTTCCTATACACATTTCATACAGGATTTAAAAAATCTTTAAACTTCACGACGAAAGCCGTTTTATTTAAAACACGTATGCAGAATTAATTAAAGCCGTGAGGAAGAAGGACGTTTTATTCGATACAAATGATCTAGATTACTTAATATCAAAATTAAAAAATGAAATTTGGCCTGGAACTGCCGAAAGTTTAACAAGTTCTTCAAATTCGGCATTCGAATCCGATTCGGAATATAGTTCCAGATATGTCGCCATAAAATCATTCAAAATTTATTAAAAAAACTTCTTACTTCTTAAACAGACACACAAAACTACTTTCGAATTTACTCCCACCCTGCATTACACATTATTCTTTCCTGTGATGTGTCAGGTTGGGTCCCCTGCTCTACACTGCGTTGGCTGTGTCGCCGGCGTCTCAATATGCACTTAGCCTTACAATTGCGTTTGGTGGAGTGAATACGGGAAACCTAATTTTCGATGACTCTGGCATATAAATCAGACCGTATCTCACTAATAACGATAGTCAGCAGGCTTCAATACTTGGGTTAACAAGATCTTACATAGCTGAAGACTTTACAGAAGTCTTTACAGAAAATTCGCCATAGAGAAATTTGCAGGAAGACCTAATTCTTGCGAACACCATGGAATCGATAAATTTGGATTCTCAGCAACAATCTTCCCTTCGTTTCTTGCACCACGTTAACATGTTGGAATATACCGATCCACAACTGAGTTAGTGGCTTCGAATTTCTGTACTCCATAACGCATTGTCAATTCTGTTGGTCGATTATGTTAACCATAAATGAAATTAAGTTCACAAAAAGTTCTTCGTATTGAACAAGAGTTTTGATAATAATTTTTAATAATTTCAACGCATTGAACACTTGTGTATCTATTTATAATGACTCACCAAGCACTGTTAATTACAAATATCGCATGATTCTGACAATTCAATAACAAACAGCATTTTACGCAGAATAATTGTCGTACACCTACTGTTATTTCTGAATCTAAATCACGTTTGGTTCAAATGCGGTCCCCTACAAGAATAGAACAAGCTATACACGAGTGGAGTCGTTTCAATCGCTTAAGAGCTCTTCGTCGCTTAGATCCATCTTTACCTTATACATCGACCCGTTCTCTCTTTTTCTCTTTCTCTCTCTTTCTTTCTTGGTTCTTCCGAAAAGAGGAGACAACCTTCGTAGTTCGTACTCGAGAAAATAGAGTTTCGATCTCAACGTGGTTACTCGACAAAAATTCGAGATCCAACCATCGAGACACGGCCTTGTCTAGGATAGATATGTATATCTATTGTGCAAGCTATATATATTTACCTACTTTGCAGAAGTTCAAATACGTTTTGGATTATTGCCAGGAAGTAGGAATAGAATCAGCCTAATTTCCGTTTTGGTACTTACGGCCGTAGGGATGCTCGGATTTGCGGTTGCCAGACGCGAACTTACATTATCATTAACCCCTCTGTAACGTTGGATGCTGCGAACGCATTTATTCAAGGCAGGTATGCCGTATTGAAACTAGTTAGAAGGCGAGATGAATATAAAAGTTTAATTCTTTATAAATTTTGATGATAAGTACTTCGTTGAAAAGTTAGAAGATCAACCTAGAAAATGCCGTACGAAATTTACAAAAATGGTAGTTTCAATGAGAGAATTATATTTACAGATTATAATTATATCCTTCTGTATGAAATAATGTCTTGTTCGCAATTTTTGGCACATCGTAATGAATGAAGACTCGTTAACAAGCTGTATAGTCGAGATATAAAGCGATGTAAATAAAACTTATAACAAAAACGTTACCTTGAACATGAGATTTACGTTTGAATACTTTCAACGTGATTTTTTTAATGAAATTGGGATGTCATATAAATTGGTATAAAATTACTAGCCTTTGCGCCACTTTGTACAACTTCCATGTGGAAACAGTTTGAAAACTGTATGCTGTTGTATAAAATAATTTGCTTCTAGCAATACTTGTTGTCTGATTCTAATGAACTAGAGCTCGTTGGGAAGCCAAAATATTAAGCTAGAAGCTAACATAAAAGGAGTTTTGAAAAATTGTTAGTTTCAGTATGAGCATTACATTTGAAAAGTTTAGACGCTATTCTCGGGATGAAAATGAGATGACATTAATGTTTAGTCGTGACTATTTTGAAGCATGATTTTTTAGTTTCAATAATTACCCAACAAAGCCATCGGCCATTAAAATTAGTCAGATATTATAAGCAGGTGATTTCATGTACACGTATGTGACATAGGGTTCTTTTATAATAAAAATATTTTTACAAAAAAATAAAAACCGACTTCGAACATGC
>JAIFRP010000266.1:367822-383648 GCA_032403825.1 Odynerus spinipes
CATGAATATCAATAGAATTCATACTTGTATATAATTCAAAATAAGTCACAAAAATAAACAATTTTGTATGAAATTTTTTTTACGAAATATCACTCTGATAATATATGTGTACAGTAAGACTATTAAAGCGGTTATGTTATAAACACAAACATAACGAAAGCAGAGTGATTAAGATTGACATGTAATTAAAATCCGACATTTCATATGCACCGACCTAATATTTACTTTCTCGTAAGGATTATATATGTATAAAGAACGATATTATTGAATAAAATACTAATATTTATTGTTTTTACTTAAGCAAAATATAAAGGACTGGGTCCGTTGGACCCATTAGCGACTCCTTAAGGATTAAATCAGTGAACGTTAAAAAAGAGTACAAATAGAACAACAACAACGCATTTCACGAGTCCTATCAAGATAGAAATCGGCGCGCTTGTATCGCTCGCAGTGGTGCGTGTTAACGAATAAAGAATGGCAGGTTGCACCGGCTGCATCGGATGGCATTCGGTGCAGTGCAAAGCGACGTACATACAGTCGACAACGTGTTGTAGAATAACCAAAAAAAAAAAAGAAAAAACANNNNAGAGAGAGACGAGAAGAGAGAGGTAAAAAGATAGGAAGAGACCGGACGCTCGAGCGGTAGTTCCAAAAAGAACACGATAACTCGTTACGAGAACGAGCCATTAAATGCGTTAATTTCTATTTGAGCTTGCGATTACGCGAACGCTGAGGAGCACGCGCTTCCCGTTCCGTGCAGTTGAAATGTTTTATAACAGATCTCTGAAAGCTGCTAATGCTTTTTTAAAGGATCGCAGTCAGCCAGTAATGCGGAATGCGAATGAATTTTAATTCTTTACATTTCGAAATAAATTCTTTTCGTTTTAACCTTTTAATCTTGTTTTTCTTTTTTTTCAAGAAGTATGTACACGAAGTTGGTAATAAAATCGTCGAATCGAATGCGGCATCGCAGAGGGTCAAACTCGAAACGATTTCTGGAGTTAATCGAAAGGGTTAAAGGTGGGTGGAGAGTTTCGATAGTTTCGAACGAATTAGCCGCGAGAACGGAAAGCGTCGGGAGAAAGGACACGCTTCGATTTTCGATCCTGCGAGCTTTCTCACGCGGAAAGTGTCGTTACATATGCGGGGGAAACGCCGGAATAAGTGCGCTCGTCCGACAGACATGATTTTCACGCTGCGGAGGGCCGCGCCGAGGCGTACCTACCCCGTCCGTTTAAAACCACTTCTTCTCTCTCTCTCTCTCCCTCTCCCTCCTTCCCTCCCTCCCCCCTCTCTCTCCTTCCTCTCTCTCCTCCTCTCTTTTTCTCTTTACGTCCGAGAACGACTACAAAGGGATTCGTTAGGGGCGTTCAATGGAACGAGATTTTATTCGAACGCCCTCCGTGCACACCTCCTCTTGCTGTTCCTTTTTTCCCACAGAAGTTCCGCGTTATCGCGCCGATAACGTTATTTCCGATAATATCGTTAGTTATCGGCATACCCGATATACAGGGTGTCCCACGATTTTTTACCGAGGGCTCTCTCGAACGCGTACTGTAAATAGAAACGAGAAGGTATGTTATTGGTTTATTTATTGCTTCGAAGATGCTCTTTTTACCGTTTCATTCCTAATGACGACTATGGTTGGCACGAATAAGAAGACTTCTGAATATGGGCGTCAAGGATAGTCAGTATTGAGATATTATTGATATATTTGAACTGATTTATTAACTATTTGCACTCGGATGTCTACTCTGAAGGGACATTGTAAGTCTAGTAAATTTTTTTCTAATGTATAAAGATTCATATATACCAAATATCGTTACAATAAATTATTTAGTTTCAAATCTACAGTATTTAATCCTTTTGGTGCTATGAGCACGTAAACACGGCTAATAATTGGTATACCTGTGCGCTATGTCCATTGTAATACAGAATTGTTAAAATATGTATTTCTTAAATTGTTTTATAAGTAACACATTTTTTTCAAATAATAAATTGGATAAATTGTTTTTACTTTAAAGCGATATTAAATTCAATATAGAATGGTAAAAGAAAAGGATACGACATTTTAAGGGCTTATAGTACTTATCAAGATGAGTAAAAAGTATCTAATTAACGTGAGTCCTAAAATCAACTCTTCTGATGTAAATTAACTTTTATTTATGAGCGTTCAATATTATGAGTCTCTTGGCAACATATTGAATATACACAGAGGAATTTGTTTAGAAATACACTAGTTGAAGGTTGTCAAGATAACTTTATTATGAAAATCAGCAAAAACTATATTTATAATTAATTAATACGAACGATAAAAATTTTACTGCATCTTCCCCATAGTCCAGATTCAGCCCTATCACAATTTTTTATTCCCAAATTTAAAAAAAACGTTAAAAACATTCGTTGGAAGTAGTTTCCCAGGAACTTTTTGAACGCCTCTCGTGAACGTATACTTAGAAATTCCGGAGGCAAGTAAACGGGAACCGAATCCAAGACAACGAAGGGTGACGCCGATAGGTTGCAATGGTAGGACCAAGTCGAGGTTAAAGACACTGAATACAAATCAAGTCGTATCTCGAAATTCGATGAGATCAGTCATACGTGTAATATTAATGGCCGATCAGATAGGAATTTGAAAGAGGACGGGAGGAAACCTCCCCGAGCGAATTTCCGACGACATTCACGTAGCGGTGTCTCCACGTCGATCTTTTTTCGATCGTAGTCTCGGTTAACGAAGCTTTTCTTCCTACGGTGGCGTTGGGGATCCATGATGGGTTCGAAGTAAGGCGAAGTCGGTTTTGCAAAGTAAACTCTTCTTCTAGAGATAGATTCCTCGTTAGCGCGTTTACATAACGCTCATAATTATCTTCGTCTAGTTACGTCGGTTTATCGTTCTTATCTAACAAAATCGAAACTATTTTCTTTTAATATCGGATTCTCTTTACGGTGTCTATCCAAGGGATGAACCGCGTAGGTAGTACGCAAACGAAAAGAATACCAACGGGACGGCACAGGGGTAAGGGGACACTTCGCTTGCTCTGTCTAACATAAGAGGACGCTTTTAACACTTCGAGTGCCGAAGATAGTTCGATAGGTGACGGTGATCCCAGCGAAGTCTAAAAGTTAATAAGCTTTCTAATATAATTTTTATAAATTTTGTACTATTATTACATTACAGCTTTATTCTTAAAAAGAATACTGCAGTCTGTTAAAAATGTTAAATAAATAAAGTATGAATATCTATTGAATGAGCAAATTATAAGTCTCACAGTCATATCTAGGTGACATGGCAGTCAAAGCGTTAAAGCTTTTAGTCTCACGTAACGCTTTCGGCATTATAACATTACGTCCTTTGTCGTCATGTGTTAATATAGGTGTAAATTAATGTGATTAATTTATCGTGAAGAATATGTCTCGTATTTCGAGAGAATTTTCATAGATGGCGTCAAATATTGTAAGTTCTTAACTTATTTAGGTCAAATTGTAATGACAGCAAAGTCATGTATGAATTATTATTTTAAGAACATTTTTTAAATTAATTTTATTGTCTCTCTCACTTGATCTCGTTTTCTTTCGTTTACTGTTTTTGTCACGCAGCATTATATGACTGTATTAGTGGTGGTGGTCGTTTGCAACCAATAAGGAAAATACGTGTGCTTTACATCTAGGAATGTTAGAAATTGTGGGTCTTTAGGAATACAGCCAATCAGACCCGGAATTCTTGTCGTTTACGGAGAGTAGATACGTAAATAAATTTTTCATTAAAATATTCACTTACTATCTACTCGATAATAAACGATTAGTCTGTCATGAATAATGAATGACGCGTCGGAAAAATAAACTGCTCGATTCCCGAAGCTTTTGACCTTTAACTCGCGAGATATCACGCGAGCGCAGCCGTTGCTTCTAGCAGCTCCGTAACACCTCCATTGATAATTATTCATAATTATTGTAACCGCAGGCACAATCAGCCCGATAGCATGCGGGGAAAAGAGATGGTCAGATGGATAGATGGATGGAGGATAGAGGGTGGGATCAAAAGAGCAGACTGGGTACGCGCGACGACCGATAGCGTGCGACGCGAATGGATAATCAGCGGTAAAGGTGAATAAATAGCTACTCTCCGATCCATTTAAATTAGCTTGGCCAAAATTACGTTACGAGGACCCTACGGTTATACCGCTGATTAACCAACGTTAATACTACATCTGCGTTTGCTTTCCAAATAATTAAGGATCGCGAGATCCGATTGCTGTCGCGTCATGTCAGTTCGGACCTGACGTTGTATTGTTTTCACTTGCCTTTTCATGACAATGTGCGGGGAATGTGATTTATGACGATCTTGGTTCGACCTATCTTGCGTCAATGTAAATCTACACCGTTTTGGATGTACTCGTGTAACTTTTGTGCTGTTAAGTATATCTGTATTTTTATTTTATAATTTTTAAATATTCTTATCGTGGCTTAGCCCTAGCTGAAATTAGGAACGTTCCCTAGGGCATCACTTAACGGTGATAGACAGTTGTGTTATCTTTAGAGAGGGGACTTATGCCCCACCATTTCAAGTACCCCCACCACAGATTTTAATTGACTTTTGAATCGATTTTAAGGTATAAAAGGGCATCGTAAGTGGGATTCAGGGGTTCAGCCAGAAAAGAGTCCAGGGCTTCTTCAGACAGTCTAAATTTTAATCGTGTATCTTAAAATAGCTGTCAGGCATTTTTATGAGGTATTTTTAGAATAATCCATTTTATCAAGCGTAGCATCGAGACTTAGTTTAAAATTAAATACATTTAGGCAGAAGCCACCCACATATTTAAGGATCTGTCAACTCATATTGAACTAAGTATTTTTTAAATATATTTAGTGTAGGATCGTTTGGAGTCAGATTTTGAAGTTGGAGATGCAAATGGAATTTGCTTAGTTTTTCAATGATAATTCTCATTAATTCTTTTTTTACTCACAAAATTAGCAACTGTGGCTTTCTATTGCACACTCACACTTAGCCTAAAATTCTCTAAAACTTTGATTTAGATTCGAGCTAAAACTCTGACTATGTGAGACTTTGATTAAGACTGGGACTTTGTCACGGGACACACTCTCTCTCTCTCTCTCTCTCTCTCTCTCTCTCTCTCTAATCGCTCGCTTCCTTTTATAGGACATTGGCTGGTCGAAACAATTGTTCTTCTAGACTCGTCGTTTTCTCGACTTTTCTTCGATTTTTAGGTTATACAATACACATGTAACTTCCAGACCGATCGTATTGTTTTATTAATTATCCAGATATTCTAGACATTTCTTATTACTTTCTTATGAAAAGCTTCTAGATTTTTTTTATTTTCCTTCAGTAGTTATTTATAAACATTCTTCATTATTTCGGAATTCTTTGTTCCTTTCCTATTAAGATTAGCTATAAACCCCACAATCGACAGACCTTTGCCACTCGAGATTTCATGAACAATATCCATGTCTACGTCAAGTAATTAACCCGTAGGACCAATTTCCTAAAAGGTAGCAACCCTATATTCTTTCGAGTTTACAGACGCGTCTACGCTTCCTCTCCCTTGAAAAGTGACAACCCTCGGCTCTTTCGAGTTCAGAGGTGCGTCCACGCAGCATTTCCTAAGGTGGCAGCTCACAGGTGCGTCTACGTGTCTTCAAATCTTAAAGTGGCAACCTCTTTAGTTTTCGGGTCCCCGAGTGTGTCCACATCCAACCTAGCTACTTCACTACCTGGGGAGAGACAGCTACCTTTGATTCTCTCTGCGGCCCTACCACGTGACAGTACCGTGGAGAAACTCTCATAGTTTTCCAACGCCTCTGAATAGTTGAAGGTTCTTTTTTCTGCAGGGTTTCTCGACACAGGAACAAGGACGATCTCATAATTCGTAATTCGCAGCTCCAGCGACAAGGAGGAACACGCGATTAATTTTCCGCGTCTTCGTACACGCTGCTATCTCGTTGCATCCCTCTCTCTCTTTCTCTTTCTCACACTCTCATAATGAACGTCTCGTAAATCGTCCAACGTCGCGCTATCCGATCCCTTACATCCGTCCGTAATCCTAATCGCCTTTCCAGGAAAATCCACGGTTAAGGTTTTAATTACGCGCGATTATCTTTTACACGATGACAACGACGAGACGTCCGCGGAGGTCCAGATAATATCGACTTGTAAAATCGTGGATAACCCGAAGGATATTGAGCGATTAATAATTATACTCCTCTCTCTCTCTCTCTCCTCTCTTCTCTCTTAATGAACATCTCGTAAATCGTCGGGTGGCTGAACGAGCAGGAACGTCGTCTTCGCCGTCGTCGTTGCCGTCGTTTATGGATTCGAACGGTCCCAGGAAGCGAGAACGATGGGAGCTCGGAGATTCGTCGAAAGAAAACGGCCTCGGAGATGGCGATGATGGCGGTCGGCTAGGTGGTGGTAGTTAGGAAGTCGCGTGGGAGGATAAGGACGGGTTATGTCGGAGAAAACGACATGGCTATCAAGCGGGAACACTCCTCTGGTCTGTTCTACTACTTCTACAGGCAGAAAGAGAGAAAGAGAGAAAGAGAGAAGAGAGGACTCGTGGGATGAGCGAGAAAGTATCAGCGGAAAATACAGTGCATCATCAACAGATAAGCCGCTTAGGATCCCACTCTCCTACCCCCCCCCCAACCCCCNNNTCTCTTTCTGTCCTCACGTTCTTTCCCTGTCTCGCTCGCACTCACATAGAAGAGTGTCGTTTCGCGATCTTCGAGGCCCGACGACTGCTTTCCCCTACCACTCTCTCTTGTATTTTTCTTTCTTCTTTTTCTTCTTTGTTTCTCTCTATCTCGCTACCTGCCTCTATCTTTCTTTTTCTCGCCATAGCCTCTTCCGTTTATCTCTCTGCGAGAAAGCCGCAACGCAACCGGCTTTTCTTCCCTCGCGCGTCCTGCACAAGAAAGATTATCGAACGCGGTCCTCCTCGCATTGTTGTACAACCGACGAAGTATCGCGTTTAAGCGAGATCCTCCAGGGCTCTCCGAGGACAACACTTTAACGAAGACGAGCCCCTGCAGCTTTCGTCGCGAATTTCGTTGATATTTCATTTTCGTGGTAGAGTAAGCCGTGATAAAGATAGCGAAATGACCTCCTTTGATTCGAATGCGATGGTTTTTCTTTATTGAAATAAATATGATCGACATGGGTCATCGTTGTATTCGTTAACCTTTTTTTTTAGGACGCATGTGGTTACGAGTACGATTCCTCTGTAAGGAAGAATAATACAAGAGTCGTATTTTTAATATATAAGTCAACATACAACACCTGACCCTCGTTTTACACGGTGAAAGCGTACCGAGTAAAAGAAAATCGTGTAAAAGAATGTCATGCAAATACTGATTAGTAGAAATACATAAAACTTGGTTTAAAGAACGCAAACTATACAAAAAGTAATTTAAAATATAGATATAAATTTACTAAAGCATTTTATTTAATTATCGCAGTACGTAATAGTGTAAAATCGTGTAGTTGTGTAGTTGTGAATAAGTCGTTTTATACAAATCATGCAACTCTGAATAAATCGTGTTAATGGAAACCGCGTAACTTTAAAATCCTGTAAAAAAATACCGCGTAAAAAGAGGGTCAGGTGTATTAATCCTTTGTATGCAAAGCCATTTCATGGGTTACCTATCAGCAGCTTGACGACCCCTTTTTAGGAAAATATGCAAATAAGAATCGTGTCGTATTAAATAATGTAGATTAGAAACCAAATAATCTATTGTACAGGTTTTATATTACAAATTCAACCGTTTGCAAATCAAAGTTTCTTACATATAATTCATTTAATTCATTTTTTTAAACTTTTGTAAAAAATCGAATCCAATGTAAAATTATTTGCTAAGAAATTCAAAATTGTATTTATTATAAAAATGTACATTAAATATTTATTTAATAGTAACTACCAATTCATTAACTCGTAATTAGGTAGTATGTATGATAACTGTCTATAGATACTTAATACATAATTTACACATATGTTATCACATGTATGATAATGATTTAACATTTTTGTTTGCTGTCTTTTCTTTCGTAAGGGATAAGAGTTTTGGGCCAATCATATTGAAACAAAAAGCTGAAGATGATTGATAGTTTCAAATTCTTTTTCTTGTGAAATATTAAACGCATGTTTTAGTTCCACCAGGGAGAATTTGATTTGCAAAAAGGTTGAATTTGGAATGCAAAACCTGTAATGACATTTGATTTATACGAATCTTTATATATTACATCATGAAAACATTTTATTACATTTACGATGTTTTTTCAGAGAGAACGTTCGAGTGCAAAGAGTGAATAAATCAGTTCCAATTTATCAACAATACCCAAGTGCTGACTATAGTTGCCAACTATAAATGTCAACTATACTCAGAATTCGGAATGAAAAGGTTAAAAAGCGTGAGTTTCTTCTTCCAAAGCATTCGCCGAGTGTGCGAGCCACATCGTAGGGAGAGCCACTAGAGAGCGAGGATCTCTCGTCGAATTTCCGTACGTTACGCGAGCGTAGACGAAAAACTTTCGGAATCCTTCTCGTACTCTCCTTCGTTTCCTTCTATTTCTTTCCTTCGTCGGAGCTGCAGACTCGCGGCTCGCGGCGACCGGAGCCGAAGTTCGCGAGAAAACGAAAAGAGGAAGGATTTATTGCGCGCGAATGCTTATTGGCTCCCTTTCGCTCGCTCTCGCTCGGTAGCGGTCCAGACACGATGCTGGATCTAGACTCGAAGACACGTACGGTTTGAGAAAAGTTATGCCGACAGCGGATACGACGAGAGTGGAACGTGAGAATACGGGAAGGCAGAACTAGACGAAGTTGAATGAGATAGATAGAAAGAATGTGTGTACGTGTGTCCGAGAGAAAGTGTGTGCGTGTGTGTGTATCAAGAATCTTTCCTTCTAGCTGCACGTACTAGATGCACACAGCCATGTTTCTGTAGTTTTTATTAATTCCCCTCGCGAATTCTCTACGAACTTTTTCGATCGTCCACGAAAGTATCTCTCTCTCTCTCTCTCTCTCTCTCTCTCTCTCTCTCTCTCTCGTTTTATAATCCGATACCGGCGATAGCTATAACACGTTCCTTTTAGCGTTATTCTTCGATCGTTACAGTTCCCTTTAGTATTACTTTAAAAAGAAGAGAAAGAGAAACAATCGATGAGATAGAGCTTTCCTTATATCGATGAAAATAATATTGCCTTTTTCCAGAATGGACGTAAGACTCTCTTGGATCTGGGATAACGTCTTCCACTTTTACATGATATCGGAGAGAGACCGTTTGAAAAGTTTAGTCTTGAAACTTCCATTATACCCATCTTCCATATTCTCTTCTCTGTATCTTTCAATAATCATGGTATAAATCTAAAACAAACGTAGTTAATACATTTTCTAAAAATGCCACGATAAAAAATTGATAGAGATAGAATAGAGTTAACGAGATTTATTTCGAAAATGGTGTCAAGACGATGCCCGAATGACGCGAGATCGATGAAGGAACATCATTTGTGTTCCTCAGTTCGGGAACGTACATAAATTTGCAAGAGACTCATGGACGCGTCTTATTGGAGCCGTAAAGCGTGGGTAGGGGTTATTAATTAGTATGCTTGTACCGTGTTAAAGTGCGCTATAAATTCCATGTACCGATCGACACACTTTCGCTTTAAAATCCTCGATTTCTCAATTATCGAAGCTTCGAAAACTGGCTTATGGTGATTATATCTAACAGGCTGTATCTCATCTTTATCTAATATTTCGCCAATCAGCTTTAGTGTTATTTCTAGTGATTATTAAATGGGTGAGTGTAGACGGAATATTAACCTTTTAACAGTGGAATTATCTTTTGAAAGTGTCTGCTTAGGTAATTAAAATTAATCAATGACGAGTATCTACACTCGTCAAACTCAAAGTAAATACTCCTATTGTAAAGTTAAATCAATTAATATCAAAGTGGCAAATTCATTTCAAATGACAAATTCTACGAATGAAATTATTTAAAAAACCAGAAAAAGCATGTTCGACGTTAGCCCAAAAGTAATCATTTCCTTATGACGAGTATATATATTCGAGTATATTCGTCAAACACTGTTAAGGGGTCAAGTTATCAAGGAATTATCACTATACAAAAGTGTTGTGGTATAATCTCCATGAGTAATTGACAATAATTTTTAGAATTACGGATTGATCAACTGCTCATATCTGAGCAACTTTATATAAAGGATAATATTTAACGCTGACGAGAGCGATAGCTATATATTAAGTGAAAAAACCTTAAGAAACTCAAGTAAGAAATCAATAAACTGCGATGGGCTGATCGCTACACGTGTATTGAATTAGATGAGCCAAAGAAAAACTTTCGATGTTTGATTTATCGTAATATAAAAATTTTAACTGGATATTCCGAGGGAGGTATTTTTAAATTATAATTCTTGCATATTTTCTTAACGAGATAATCAAAATGAGTAAGCTACTGAGAATGCAAAGATCTTCACGGATTGAAGATATTAAGATTGTAATTATTTTCATATTTAATAACGTAAAAGTATTCCCTCGACTTTGGTCAAAGAAACATACGTAAGAGTAAACATTCATAAATTCGATCCACTGCATTTCCTTACAAACTATTATATAATTCATGAAGGAAAATAAAAGTCTTTCATTTTAATTTACGATTGAAACTATATCCTTCTTTCCTTGTGGATTGAAATTAGAACATTGCGCAGGCGCACTTTCTACCTGCGTAGTAGAACGAAGACTCTGGAACACGGTTTTGGGGTAAGATTGCGAGAAGACTGGGGGTCTAAGAGGGGAATATAAATTTGGGTTAGTGACGGTGATGCATAGTCGAGGAATAGCAACGAAGAAAGAGAGAGACGAAGAGAGAGTGAGAGGAGGGAAAAGGGAGAGAGGGAAATACATAGAAGTTGCTCGTGTAGGAGCTTAAGAGAGAGGAGAGACAGGTGGCATCAAATTATTGCAAACAATTACGTTTAATGAGAAGGTTAACGCCACCAGACGGAGACTACCGCGAACGTGGATGCAAATGTGCCAACGCCGAGTAATTAGCAAACAGAGTAGTTCCCAGACCCCTTTTGCGAGGCGTATCCTCTCCCCTCGCACCTTTCTTCCTCTATCTATCTTTATCAGTCTCCCCTAACTCCTCCTTTCGTAGAAAAGAGTAGATACGATGAAAATTTTCCGTTCTAACGTACGACTAACGCACACGCGTGTCGATAAAGGCTGAGACTTCGTACGATGTCAATTTACTCGAAGTTTAGACAACAGTTCCTCTCTCGCATCGTCAGTGTACCGCCTATAGGATGGCATTAGAGGCGAATCAACGATGCGGAGCTTGTAATGACGTCTCGAATCAAAGTGGATTACGTTTACGAAGTTCGACAGCTTCGTGAAATATCGTGGCTACTTTAATTTTCTTGGATGACGAGTTTAATATCAAAGTAACGAAGGACGTAACTTTCTATCTTTTTCTCGTCCTCGTTAGAGTTTCTTTTGCGAGAACGAAAGAGAGGGGGAGAAAAAAAGAGAGAGAGAGCAAGAGAGAAGCTCTTTTTTCGTCGGGACACTCGTGCAAGTTCGCGTAAGTTGGCTACAAAGACGAAGGGATATTAAAGAAATTGATTTTGTTGGTAGACTCATTTTTCTCATGCCACGTCTACGTGTATACGCGTATCAGAGAGACAGAGACAGCCAGAGAAAATCTTAAACGGAGGAGAGCATCCCCTTTCCAAGATAAGTGGAAAAGAAAGAAGGAAATAAACTGTACCAAAGCTGTGCACCTTTTTCTTTCGTGAAACGAGCCGTTTAACGTAGAAAGAGACTTTGATTCGTCGTATGCCCTTTGACTCTAGGGTTCCTCACATCAGTATCGGAAGTTCTATTACGGAACACGTTCCGATTTCAGTGGGCAGTACAACGTTATAACGATTTCAACGCACGCGTTAGTTGCTCGGGAATGCTTTGTTCGATTCGAGTAATCGCGTCTGCGAGTCGAAGGTATTTTTAGCGTGACGAGTAGCAGCAAGTATTGTCCAAGAACGATGATAACGCGCGCGAACGCCCTCACGACGTGGGAGGGGGGAGGGAGAGAGATTTACAAGAAGAATCCTTTTTCAGAGAAGAGGAGAAAGAGAACCGTGCGATATCTCGCAAGTTCCCGGGCGGAAGTAGATAAGCTGGGAAATATCTAGCTTTTATTTCACGGTGGTTAATGTTCCATATGCTAATTTATCTCTTCCCGGCGTTGCTAACCGCCTCGAGATGCGAGATATTGCTTTTCGTATACTTTCGACGAGCACTCGTGCGCAGAGTACCATTGTTCTGTGAGTTTGCAGAAATCATTTTTCTTTTCGTGGATGCGATTGGTCTTAGAACTGATGCAAGATTTATGAATATTGGTCTGTTTAGGTAAAGACTATAGACGATTTCTTTTAAATCATCCTATATTGTTTCAGCTTTGCTCTTTTGCCTGTTTCTCGATCAACGCTCCTCTGTTCTAACTGTTTCTTTTTTTTAGCGTGGAGAAAATTTTTAAAGGACATCCCGTCAAATGTCGGATTTTTAACATTTAAAACCTCCATGTTTGCTCCCGGTTTTAATTCCGGGAAGCCATCTCCCAACCTTGTCACTGGGATCACTCGTTAGGGTATAACATTATGAGAGAGGGACTTCTCTTCTAACTCACCTTGCTTTGTACTGTCCTTGTTCATCTCATCTCCTGTGCACCCAGTTCCCACTTCCTATTTTCTTCCACCAGTCCAGTCGCAGACTCGTCTTCAACATACTTGGATCGCATAACTTGTTGACTGCCAGAAGGTCGATCTGTAGGCTCAGAGTACCTATACGAAAACTACCACGGGCCGATGCATCGGTTTGGTGCTGTAGATGTATTTTGCAATCGTTAGGCGATAGGCTACAGTGAGGTAGGAATGAAGATCGCTGGTTTATCTGAACAGTACACTTAAACACTTTATTAGTAATTATTAATTATAACTCTTTACTGTTGTCTCTGTAGACTCTCTGTACACTGTTTATTCTCTTTTAACAGAACTCTCCACTTCAACTCTGTCCTCTGTACTCTTTCCGTGGAGGTCTAAACTTTGACTAACTCTTCGTTGTTCGTTTCGATGACTTCCCTTGTTAGCCGCTTTACACTCGGACACTCCGGGAGAGCGAGCCGTCGATAAACTTATCACCCTATAATTCTTACCTAAGTTAAACCTATCACTTACCCTAAAACATAAACACACGACACGCTACGCGTCGAACGCCTCAATCGCCTCTTTGGTCGTGGCCACTTACAGTGTACTTACATTTAGATTATTGCTCTTCTTAGTCTCTGGTTGTTTTAGCTCTCTCTCTTAGTTAAATTTGGTATTACAAAAAATTGTATTCCATTAAACTAAATTCGGTTTAGGATTTAATTTTGGCCGTTTGCCTCTGCCTGGCGACGTGTACCAGATTTTGGATCGGCCGTATTTTCTTTTGAAATTTATCTTCTCGTACCAACTTTGTGTGGGGGTACTTTATCATGTTTAATTGGATCCTTTTTTCTTTGCTATACAGGGTGTCTGGTTCCAAGTTCCCCACCGAGGAGATGCTTGTTTAATAGACAAATCTAAGCATAAATATCGAAAATTATTTAAATAAATTCCACATAGTTAACGAGATATTAACAATCAAAGATTGGCCAATCAGAGAGATCGGTGGATTAGGACATCCCACTTTTTCTTAATATTAGGCGAGAGATGAAGCGGTGGGAGGAGCAATCCACAATAAACATTCCACTACTGGTAATTTTATTGTTTATTGCGGCTCACTTCATCTCTCGCCTAATATTAAGATCAAGTGGGACGTCCTAATCCACCGATCTCTCTGATTGGCCAATCTTTGATTGTTAATATCTCGTTAACTATGCGGAAGTTATTTAAATAATTTTCGATATTTATGCTTAGATTTGTTCATTAAACAAGTATCTCCCCGGTGGGGAACTTACAATTAGAACCAGACACCCTGTATAGTACACCCGGTGGGCGTACTGCGTTAAGATCGGTACTTGTTTAACTTTCTACCTTTTTTATAGTTCATATTTTAAATTATTTTTTCTTTTTTTATACGTATGTGAATAACGAGAAGAATATATGAGCCGTTTATTTTGAAAGTCCATTTGTGGTAAGAAAACATATTATTCACTTAATAATTGCTATTATTTTAATAGGAATTGTAAATTTAATTCTCTTAGATACACTTAAGCAGTGACACATTGGTATCCTATACGTATATTTTTAATTGTATTGAAACGCAAATTCTTAAATATCTCAATTTAAATATTAATGGACTTAGGTCACTTTCAAAATAAACGGCTCATATACATATGTCGCAGCGCGACGTATATTGTTTTTAATTTAGTAATAAGTGACACTTTGTCCATTTAATGAAGCGTCAAGTCGTTACTTCTTCCAATAATGTCATGACTCGGGTGAAATCTGTAGAAGATGCGGAAGGTTAGAGAATTGACGTGGTCACGTTCAGTAATATTTGTGTAACGATCACGAAAGATGTCGATAATGACATCATTGCATTTGGGTTGTCATGGAGACAAATTGATAAAAGAAAGGAAAAGAGTGAACAGTGTAGATTGAACCAACCTTTCAGGCCGGCCGGGGGCTTCGTCCTCTGGACCCCCCTGGCGAAAAAACTTGGCTTTTTCGCATTAGGCACGACCACGATAGTGGTCGGCTCGCTATGCTCGCCTCCCCCTTTTGTTTTGGTGATCGGCTCGCTGCGCTCGCCTCCTCTTTTTTACGAATTTTTTAATTTTTCAAATGCACACCATTTTGTAACCGAGAGTCGAATCGAACCGAAATTGTAAGTGGATCTTCATTGGGTACATCCTGATTTTTGGTTTAAATTTCAACTCGATTTTTTGACGCTGGAGTGGATACACACGCACGCACGCGCGCGCGCGCACGCACACACATACATTTAGATTTTGTAATGAAACGTAAAAATCCAAAAAGGTTTTCGGATATCTCGAATAGTTGCGGAGATAATCGAATGTTACATTTTTTGCTCTATCGAGATCAAAAGGAACTCCCTGCGGTCGTGCCTAAAAAGACCAGCAAAGAGACAGCGCACATTCTTCTGCAGAAATTACCGCGTTTCATTAAGATGCTTGGCAATACGAGTGTTAAGCATTCTCATATAATTTAAGCCTAAGTTATATGACCGTCCACATAAACGGCCTTAGTAATTAGTCAAGGGTCGAGAACTGTTTTATGTCGACTTTCGAAACATCTTCTTTTTCGTCTCGAGTAGACTTTGCTAAAGGAAAAGGGCAATAATTTAAGTCCTCAATAGCTTTCTTTTTAACACGTGCATGTTTGAACCGCGTTCCCTGGGTCCTTCCAAACGGCACGTCCTCAAGTACGCTCCGACATGTGGAAATACCCAGGCTGACATAAAACAGTGACCACCCTAAGAGTCAACCTCGGCCGCTTCCTCGAGGGCGGCTCTTAATTTTCTACCCGTCGCGTAGGCGGGCCTTAGTTGATAAACATTTTGGGAAGGTGGGACTTGACCCACCCAGATTCCCTTTCCACCTCCTTCTGAGGTGTCCGTCGATTCGGTCGTCTAACGAATCGACGAAATTATAACCGAGTCTTCAATAAGCTTGCGTATAGACACATCGGTTCTTCTGAAGGTCCCTGAGTTTGACCTGTTCGACTCAGTACTTAGTCGTCAAACTAGACACTTGGAAAGTTCCCTGGTGAGAACATTAATTCCACACTTTC
>JAIFRP010000271.1:0-14705 GCA_032403825.1 Odynerus spinipes
TTAATTGAAACACAAATCATTATAATTTATTTCGTCGAAATGAATCTATTAGATTAAAAATAAAATCTGTTATATTGAAACAACATGCCGTGGAATTATGAATTGCTTTTACTTTAAGTACAATAATAAAAGAAAAAATAATAGAAGGATGTAACTGCAAAATTTTCAAACTACGTTACAATACTTTTCGATTTATGCAAAACGAGAAAATTTATCGCGATGAATCTACCTCTTAACGATGACTTTGATCGCGAAAAAGTTAAGTTTAAAATGATATACTAATCGCGTGGATATCTAAAAACTATAGATATAGCATTTAAATAATTCCGGATATGAAACAGCAAATTATTTAAACCAAATGATATATTATTAATTAATTGACCAATATTATTAGACTAAATCTCGAAATGAAAAGCAACGCGTGATTCTAAAAAGTTATAAAAGCTAAGCTTTTATAATACAACGAACGTCAGCCATTAGCTCGGCAGGGCCTTCGTTATATAATGCAAAATGCATAAACGAAGGCACCACCGATTGCCCGGATCTCACCACGTGGAGGTTGCTGCGTATGGAGATCCTTTCGTGAACTTTGAAAATATTAAAGAAAATTTATTAATTTTAAGACTTTGTATACTTACATATGTGTGAGCCGGAGATGTTGACTCTTCCAAGAACTGTGACGTATTGAATACCTGTTGGCTCGCGACCCCCTGTTCAAGGGCGAGCGCGTGCCCGTTTTGTTTATCCCCACTCTCCTTTTTGCACCACTCCATGCTACAGTCAATGTCGAAGTAAATACGATTAAAAATGTAATCCAATTTTATATTACTACGTTTTAAAATACGTACTCGAATATTCTTCCATAACGATTTCTGAAAAATCAAGCGGCAGTTAAGCGTGTATATTAATTGCTGCGTAATGTTGGACTAGAAATTATATTACGATTATTTAATACCGTAGAATATATCGATTCGGTGATGTAAATCCATGGCATGTAGCTGATGACCTCGCGAAAAGATGTCCATTGAATTATACTGTAAGAAAATATATCACGTTATTCGGAAGTAATACTTTAAATAATTAGATATTGTTTAGAATAAAAGAGATGTTAACTCGACCAAATATGAGCAGGAAATGACGCTGGATCGATGTAATTATCGTTTATATCCAAGGGCTTTGACTATTTCCAACTGCCAACGAGATTCTGCAATTAAAAAATTTGTTAAATTATAAAATAATTATTTTGTGTTACTAAATTTATCAAATTTATAATAATACCTCGTATCGTATTATAAGGTGATTATAGTATGCTAGTGTATGGTGTATATTATAGTGATATGTATTATATTATGACAAAATAATAATTGAAATTATTAGATATGGTCTAGGATAGAAGAGGTGTTTACTCGAGCAAGTTCAAAAGTGTAATGACGCGACATCGATACCCCCACCGTCTATTATAACATTCAGAGACCGCGAGTACCCCCCACTCCTCGACACTTCACACCACTCCCTCCACTCCTCCCCACTCTCAAGAAGACTGTAACAAAAAGTTTTTCAAAATTCTATACCAATCTTAAGTCTCTCGAAAACTTACTTGTTGAAACTTTTAACTATTAAATGTGGCAGCATAGCACCGAAATTTTGATTTCAATTCCTAACGCTACTGGCGTTGCAGTTATATTTGGTGCTGCAGCGGTAACAGCGAGCGTGACACCGAAATGGTAAGCGGGCTCCTGGAATCCTCCTTAGGAGCAGAAACAAAAGCATGAACATGAGAGAGGTCTATGCATATATGTAGTCAGTGATACTAGATAATAATGAGACCTTTTGAAAAATGATATATTTTACGATATGTTCAAAATACGTAGAATCTATTGTGGTGTGATTCCGTTAATTATTGTGTGCGTAGATTCTTGATGTCAAATTTAGTAATCAATTTTGCATCTGCAAGTGGGAGAACCTGTAAAAAAATAATTACAAAATTTATCGAGCAACATTAGAACCATGACAACACAGGGAACACCAGAGTCGGATACTGGAAGTTTTGAATGTTTCCAAAATTATACTGCACCAGAGGTGTTCATACAAGGATTGGCAGGGATCGTCGATCAGCAAGATGTAGAATCTATGATACGAGCTCAAAAACAAATGTTAGTAGTTATGAATTTTGTATATCCATTTCTTGAATTATTTTATGTACGATAACTTGGACATTTCTGTTTTTCTAGGTTACAAAGATTTGAAAAAACAAATGAAATGTTAACTAACTGCAATCAATTATCGATAAACAGACTTAAATCAGCTGGAGCTGAATTTAAAAAGCATACGGCTCTTCTGGTTGAAATGAAGAAAGATTTGGATTATATTTTTAAGAGAATACGCATAGTGAAAAGTAAACTAAGTCAACAGTATCCACAGGCATTTAATGGTAAGTTGACTGTGAATAATATAGCGACATTGGATTTATAAATTTTACAAAGTATGCTGTTACAGAGGCTGTTAGAAGCAGTTTAGCGGAAGAGGTAATCGTAGAGGATATTGATTGTTCAGTAAAACCACTGGAGCCAGAGGTTGTTCCACTGCCAAGTGCTACGGTCAATGATACAGAAAGAGATCCAGATTCAGATGGTAACCATAATTGTACTTGAAATAATTATATAGTTATACAGTGAATTTATATTATATATATGATTGATTGTTTGATCCTTCAACATATACATACTTGATAATCAACTTTTAGTAAATATTTGACTTGCGACGTTAATGGTCTTTTCAAAAAAGTATTCACTGTGTAGTTTATGTACTTGTAGCGACGCTTCCTATAATACGTACAAAAGTTGTAATACCAAAGTGCTAATTTTTAAATTTTTCTTATCGCGTGAAAATATAATAATTAATTTATTACTTGTAATATATATTATATTTTGTATTTATTACCATTAGGAAGCTTGGCACTTTATATTGAATTTTTCCATAAAGTAACACTTTGTTTAAGTTCTTTTAACTTATAGCGTATCATGGAATTGCCGTGTATTAAAAAGTTCTTATCATATAAAGTCATAGTTTTCTATTCTAATAAGAATAATATTACATGGACAGAGACGAAATGATAAGTGAATGGCAAAAAATGCAAAATGAATCATACAATTAATCTTAATTGTCTATATGGAATATTATCTCTTTCTCGAAATATAATTCTGAACTTTAGACCGTAACACCTATCGATAAGAGCACGTATAAAAAAATATTCTTATAAAATAAGTATCCTGTCGTTCGATTCAAATAGCACGTACTTTCTTATTATAAAGTCCTCAATCAAAGATATATTAGTAAAGCTGTAAAATAAAATTAGGAATTGTTGCTGTCGGTGCTATACAGATTTTAAAGTTTCAATTGGGAGTACTCAATTGTAAAAAAAAAAAAAAGAAAAAAAAGATACGTGTTCATGAGTACAAGCACATTATTTTTTAATGCGAACGAGATGACGATGGATTGTCGAGCGTCATTGTTTAAGATACATCAGAATGTACATGTTACAGTGGAAGTACACCTTGTATAAAAATTCGTTCATCGCGTAACAATGAAGAGAAAGAAAAAGGCTCGGTGCTTCGACTGTAATATACACACGATTAATAATGTTATGTAATACGGTACAGTTTAGGGAAGAAAGTGAGAATAGAAAAGAAAAGAACAAAAATATATAAGGAGCCGTTACCGTCACTTTTGCTAACAGCAGAAAATTCTCTTTTTTAATTTCCTATTTTACCAAGCGCACGAGCTCCACCAAGACCCACCTCCGTCCCCTCTAACAACCTTGACGCGGAAAGAAATGAAAAAGTAAGTTTATATATCAAATTGTTCTTCGTGTACAGTTCCAGTCGAGGAGTTTCAGTTCGCGAAGCTGCGTAAACGGCGAATAAAGAGCAACGACAGTTCATCGACGGAGAGCAACAACGATCAGAGTGTCGCCGAAACGTCCTCCTGCACTTCCGACACCGGTTGAATTTTCGCGCGAGAAGGCCGGAGAGAGCTGGTTTGAAAGGGAGCGGGAAAACGACGCGGTGAGAGTTCGAGAGGGAAAGAGAGAGAGAGAGAAAGATGGAAGGAAAAGAACAAATTAAAGAGAAAGAATATGCACACGCGTTTCATATCGCAAAGAAGCAACGATGATCATTGCGATACATCCTTAGCTCGACAATAAGCAAAAAGAACAAAAAAATTATTAAGAACATGCTTTTTTACTCGTCGCACGATCGCTAGTTCTGTAATACGCGAATAAGCATCAATGTCCAAATAAAAAGATTGAAGGATTAATAAAAATGTTCTTTGTACATACACGTTATAGCGGTGTTGATCATTTCGCGCTAAAAAGTACGTTTCAATTTACCGCGAGTAATATAGATGTTTCGTAACGTTGAAGAATAACTGCGTAAATTACTTATGGATATTTATTCTTCCGTTCGTTTCTCGTGAATTGTTCCCCCTTGTAGGTTTATGATGCTACAGTTGGTAATTACGTGTTCTGTGTATTTATCAAACTGAGCTTCATCTTCAACGAACTGTTGCTCCTCAACCCTATGTACACGCAACGAATGGAAAAAAAGAAGTATGGTGGCGTTACTATGGAAATACACTAGTACAATTTTGTTAATTAAAAAGGATTCACATTTGTCGTAGTTTAGAAATTTATAATCAATTGTAATTAACTAAATAAGGTAAGATTCATACTTATTAGCGTTGTGCTTACTTCCGCCGTTGTAATTACAAACTACTCCGAGAGGAGGAGCTCGTGTCGCGGTCGATTCGCGGCAATTTTCAAATTTATGTACTCCCGCGTTGATTTGTTATTTCTGTTAAAAACTGATTATTACACAAAATCTGACACGACAATATGTACAAAAATAATGAAACAAAATATAAGTAATAAAAAAAAGTATAATTGCCAGTGACCACCTATAAACCTTGTCGATACATTTGCACAAAATACATTGTAACCCCGTCGAATTTTGCATTATGAAACACATAGTACAATAAAAAAAGAAAAGAACAACGAGCCTATCGAGAATGTTAGGTTATCTTTATTATTACATCCGTTTAAAAGGCATAACTTATTTATAAAAATATGGTGNGGGGGGGGGGTCGAATAGTTGTGGGAACGGGGGTAGGATATAATAATAGGATCAAACAAATCCTTAGTTTCGCTTACGAAATAGTTAATACTAATAAATCTCAGTACTTTTTACAAGTTACAAGAAATAACAAGATCTATCGTAAATTATTGGAGACGTAGAACCTTATTGTAAATTGATCTTAGGCTACACGGTATATTCTTAAATGTCTTTTTTCTTTAACACAGGAGTATGGTGATTCGAAAAGATAAAGAGAAAAACAGTAGAAGTAGAGAAAGAGAGCAGTTTCTTTTTGCGAATGATTTATGAACACATAGTAGAACCGCTGTCGATTGTACATAACAATGAATTTATGTATATATATCGTCTAAGTATCGTTCAACTTTCACATTTATTATACTAATGAACAACACAGACTCATAATTTACTTTTTTTATACGTTGTATTCTTCTTTTTTTAGAAACATTATTATATTCTCGTTGTTCGTGAAACGAGCTTATGTGTGCTCCTTTCAAAGTGAACACAAGTTAAAAAGTTCAACTTATCAATTTTGTTCGTATAAATCTTACAAAAATACATTAGTTCCTTGTATCTTTATTGTCATGTATTTGGCAGTACCCGCATGAATTTCGGCAATGTAAAGGCAATCGTGTAAAAATACTCTATAAGATCGAGATAAAGCCATATACATGTGTGTGTGTGTGTGTGTGTGTGTATAAATATATAGAATTTCATTTTTTTCTTTCAAGGCGCAACTTTACGATATAGGCACAAGTATTATGTAGGTCCCTCAGATTTCTATGCAGGAAAAGAACTTTCCTTCTTTTATGCTACCGCGTAATTCAGAACAGCACTAAATAATAGCTATAATAGATTCTTAATGCAACAAGAGTGAGAGAGTGATATGGTTACGACATACGAATCGTCTTATAATAAAAAAACGGCTAACTTACATCTCATAAAAAACATGTAAAATAATGTACAAAATCGAGAGAAAAGATTATTACATAAAAGTACTCGAGATAGGGTGCAAAATGAGTTGCGGAGTGGAATGGGAGAAGGTTGAGGGTAGGAGGAGGGAGAGGGTGTGAACTATTTACAAATTACTTTTTTTATAAAATAGAAGTTGAGTTAGTAGTTCTACGTGAATCCCGATTCCAATATGTCTTTTCACATATATCGAGCTTGTCACTGGCGACATATTGCAAGCGCGCGAAGAACTATACTTTTTTAATACTACTAATAATTAATAATAATAATAATAATAATAATAATATTAATATTAATAATAATGATGATGATGATAATAATGATGATAATATAATAATATAATATAATAATATAATAAAAATAATAATAATAATAATAATCTCTTTTCTCTCACAACAATCTATAGTATTTATTACGCGTACCGTTTTAACTACGCTACTTAATTTTTATTATTTAAACTCTCTTTCGGCTACTTCGGGTAGAAGAGAGGTCAGAGAAACTATATCAACACCCATCGATGCACTCTTAATTTAATGGAAAATTCATAGTTACTGAAAGAGTTAGCGTGTAATAAAAATTATGCTATCATCGCGTTAAGAGAAAGAGAGAGAGAGAGAGAGAGAGAGAGAGAGAGAGAGAGAGAGAGAGAGAGAGATGAATTCTGTTTCTCGATGGGAAAAACATCGAAGAGAATGGAAAGAATTACTAGAAAAGAATGCCATACGTATGGAATGTTTGTGTATGGAACAACGCTCTCGAGCGATCGTACAAAAAGAAAAAAAAAACAAGTACAAGAAATTTCTGACGCTCTCCTCGACCAGACACACACGCTGCTTTTTTATATATATCTTACAATTCGCACAAAACCAGTAAAAAAACGTATTCGTTAGAAGGCCATTAGGAAACATTGTGCTTCTCGAAACACATAATTTAATACATTCTCCTACGTATGTACTTATCTAACACACTATATATAGCACTCCAAGGCACGATTTCTTTTTATGTAATGGCCCCCATCGTAACGGAGGCTCGCGTACGCTCTCGATACATACATATATGTACGTTCAACGAAACAACAATTGCTCTCGATCTCGGCGAGCTAATCACAGTTTATATGGAACTACTTTTTCCCCAGCTCCGTTTCCGTCTCTCTGTCTTTCTATCTTCCCACAAATTAGAACGTACGACTCACTCGCGCAAGAAGGAGAGCGTTTGATCGTTTCATATATAGATTGCCTCCGAGCCCTTGTTACTTTGATGAGCTCCACCGTTGGCACCGTAGGCATTCGGCGAGGCCATGCACTCGGACCAATCGCTATTTGAGTGTGGCGAACTCGAGGACCAATGTCCGGGACTGTCCGGCGATGGCGTCGGAAAACTTTCCGGTGCCTGCATCAAATGTTGTGGCGTGACGTCCGGCCCTGAATGATGAGACGGTGGCGTCAAGTATTGATAGTATTGCTGCGTCTGTGGCTGTTGCTGTTGTTGCGTGCTTTGTTGTTGTTGTTGCTGTTGTTGTTGCTGCTGCTGCTGCTGCTGTTGGGTTTGTTGCAGCTGTTGTTGTTGTTGTTGTTGCTGCTGCTGCTGCTGCTGCTGCTGCTGCTGCTGCTGCTGCTGCTGCTGCTGCTGCTGCTGCTGTTGCTGCTGCTGACTGGAATAAGGTAAATTCTCAAAATCGAACCCCACCGGTGGCATGCCTCCGTGTTTTTGATGCGTCGCCTGTCTCATGGCGGCGATGTGCGTTGGTGATGTGGGAAGTGACGGCCGGCTCTTTGCTGGCGAAGGCGAGCCCATGTAGCTCGCTTGAGGAGAGAGCGTCATGTTTGACTGTACTGAATGTGGCGGTGACTGATTGCTGTACGGTGGCGATAACGTATTCACCATACCCTGCGTTTGTCTCTGATGCGAGGCTAATAGTTGGTCGTGAAAATTCGGCAGCCCGTAGTTACTCGTGAACGTGTCAAGGCCGAGCTGTTGCAAGCCCTGCATGGACTGGCCCTTTATACAGTCCTCGTACGGGGGCGGCTGTTTTGCTGTCGCCGTGTGACCCACTAAGGGTAAGGCGTTACTGTAAAGGCTCGCACTGTCGTACGGGCTTGGCAGGTTTCCTTCGGCTCCCTCCGCTCCCTGAGGGATTTCCTGGTTTGGGGGCTGAGCACCACGTTTCGCCGGTGGCTTCTTTACCGATGGCTTTCGCCTCATTACCACCACTGCACCTTCCGACTCTGGACTGTTTGGGTTCCCCGTGCCACCGGTTTTTGGGCGTTTCTTCGATTTCGCTTGTTTCGGCGCGGAACCGATCACCGTTGGATGTGTGATAAGTTGAGGATGATTTGGAGATCCTGTAAATGAAGATGCAATGTTAAAACGCATGTCCCTTCGAAAGACACGATAACGATCGGAAAGAAATACGAGTGAATCGAACGCTTACCTATCAGAGGACCATTCGGCATAACCGTCACCATTTGCGGTGATCTAGGTACGTGCTCGTCTAATAATCTGACGATATCGTGATGTAATCTCTCGCTGGCTACATCCCTCGGCAATCGATCCATATGATCCGTGATCTCTCTATTGGCAAATGTGTCGAGTAATGCTTTACAAGCTTCGAAGCTGCCTTCTCTCGCAGCGAGGAACAGCGGAGTCTCGTCTTTATCGTCCTGCGCGTCTCTGTTCGCACCATGGACTAGTAATATGTTAACGGCATCTACATTATTGACAGCTGCGGCCCAGTGCAGAGCAGTTTTGCCGCTATTATCAGCAGCATTTATGTCTGCATCGGCGTTTATTAAATCCTCCACCATTCCTTCGGTCGCCAAACGAGCGGCTAATATCAAAGGAGTAGTGCCGTCGTGCATTCGAGCGTTGAGATTCGTCGCTCTGTTTCTGAGAAGAATTTGGAAGACTCCCATTGCATCAGCAGCGACTGCCGAGTGAAGAGGAGTCCTACCAGTATTATCCTGTGAGTTCGCATCGGCCCCAGCATCCAAGAGCCGTTTGGCTGCATCCGCTCTGGCGTATCTAGCAGCAAGATGAAGCGAAGTTTCACCGCTTTTATCTGTTGTAGCATTCAAATCGGCACCCTGTGCCACGAGATCGGCGATCACAGCTGCAGTACCGTCACTTTCATCTTCCTCTTCTCCGGTATCAAGGCCACCACCTCGTACAGCGGCCACCATTAACGGAGTCATGCCACACGGTCCTCTGGCATCCACGTCTTGACCATGCTCCAGACTCGGTGGTGTCAGTACTCCTGCATCGGGCCTAGTCCGTATCTCTGCCGCATCCAAATGTTGTTGAGTCCACATTCTTGGTTCTGTTTCCTCGTAATCCGTGATAGCCGTGTGATCGCTCGCATAGCCAGGCTCGATAGCTCGCATTCGTTTCGATGGTGGGAGATCAGACTCGTCATCCGACCACTGTTGAACTCGACCATTTCCAACATCCAGATCCATACAGTTCACCGATGGTTGTTTGTTTAGATTTCGCATTTCTTGACCATCTGGACCACGCCGACGCGATCTACGCCTTTGACCACTTCCACTGTTCGTCCGAAGGAATCCTTCTGGAAACCATGTCACTCCAACCGCTCGTTTTCTTTGTGCCGTTACCAGAACTCCCACAAGCATTCCACCGACTATCACGATAATTACACCGATGAAAACATATTTGTAATTTGTCGGGGTGTCAGGATATTCTGGACCTTGCGGACCAACGACACCTCGAACTTGCTCGATGGGGAAGTTCCTTGAAAGAGAATGTTTCGAAGCAGTCGCAGCCAAATATTCTGCTGCTTCGTTGGCTGATGGAAAGCATACGGCGCCTTGCGTTACCGTACATTTTCTATTATCGATCTCGAGATACGCTATTATTCCGCTTTGACTATTCGTGTAGACTGTTGCTGGTCTGCCAAAGAAGTTAGTCTGCAGACTTGGTTCTCGTTCTCTTTTCCATGGATATATCATATCGTTGCCAAGCTCGTCTTGTTTTACGCGTAAAGTTGTTCTTAATTCGTGACCGATATCTCTTAGGAATGCCACTACGTTAGAGCGAAAAGTTTGCATGTCCATCCTTACTACGACAGAAATGACACCTTCAGCCAAGGAGGGTGGTTCTCTGTCACAATCCAAGCCATCCCAGTTACATTCCTCGTTGTTGCATCCATAATCGCAATGACCATTAGCATAATGTTTTCGACAATATGCATCGTATATCGGACTGAAACGAATAAAAGTTACGCGATTAGTATAAATATTACATGCGTGTAGACCTATCGAAAGATTAAAAAAATAATTTTATACTTACTTGCAAGGTGCTAGTTTCCTCTCGCAATCTCTTCCGTCGAAGAGACACTGAGCATTGTTACATACTTCATCGCAAACGTCGTTCATGAAAACATCCCAGCAATTTATCGGCGCGGTGCAGTTTCTCCAAGGATTGATGCCAAGTGAACAATCGTTTCCATCAAAGTTACACGCGTATTTGTTACATTCCTCGTCACAGTGATGGTTACCAGATTTCTCCTCGCAACGATTTTCTATACACTTCTTTCTTTCACGTTCCAGGTCTAGATCGTAGGCATTCATGTTTTTCGGAACATTCGAATTGGGTCTACCGAATACGCCACCTCTATAATTTGGATCGTAAATTTCGCAATTTTTGCCGGTCCATTTTGGAGGACAGTAGCAAGTGTAATCTCCAAGAAGATTTTCGCAAATGGCGTCTGACTGCTGGCAAGGATTACTCGCGCATTCATCTCTGGCATCTATTTCACAATGAGTGCCCGTTGTGCCGGGTGGGCAGTGGCATCTATAGCCTATTTCCGTTTCAGTTATCCTGCAGGTACCACCGTTCAAACAAGGTTCCGTATCGCAGTAAGATCCAGCGAATTCACAATTTTTTCCATGATAATCGTTAGGGCATATACAGGTATGGCCGGCCTGTTTGGCAGCACATACTCCTCCATTTTGACACGGCGAGCTATCGCAAAAGTTAACTTTTACTTCGCAATGGCGTCCCATGTAGCCAGGCTTGCAGTTGCAATGATAGTTGTTCACTAATTGTACGCAGTCTTGAGTACCGGGCGAGGCACAGGGATTCGATAGGCACTCGTTGATGTCCCCCTCGCATCTTGGCCCTACGAAACCTGGTGGACACTTACACTCGAATCCACCTACTTTGTCCGTGCACGTTCCATTGTTGTGACAAGCACCGACCACGCAATCGTCGACGTTGATCTCACATAGAAATCCTAGTGTACCCGGTGGACAGGAGCAACTGAAGTTGTTGATTAAATCGTGACAAGTACCGCCATTCTGACAGGGATTTGGTCTACAGTCGTCGACGTTCAATTCACAATTCTGTCCCTGAAAACCTTTCGTGCATTGGCATTGATAAGAGCCGACCAAATCTTTGCACGTTGCTCCGTTTTGACAAGGAGCGGATTCACACTCATCGATCTCTTCTTGGCAATAGGAACCGGTATAGCCTTCGATGCAGTGACACCGATGACTGTTACCAATGTCCTCGCAAGTACCATTGTTACAAAGATTTTTCTCTTGTACACCTTTCCTAATGGCGGCGTCTTTACACGAGACCATTTCAACGTCGCAAACTTTGCCGGTCCAACCTGGCGAACATTTGCAGTGATACTTGTTGTTGTGCTGAACGCACGTTGCTCCGTTCTCACACGGACTGTCCGCGCACCAGTCTACGTATTCTCCGCATCTTGTGCCGGTATAACCGTACGGACAATGGCAAGTATAATATTGCACGTGATCGTGACAAGTGGCACCGTTCAAGCAAGGCGAGCTATCGCACTCGTTTATACGATATTGACAGTTCGAGCCGGTATAGCCGGGTTTACAGACGCAGGTATAATTGTTGATTCCGTCGATACACTTGCCACCGTTCATGCAACTGCTGTCGGTGCAATCCTCGTCGTTGGTTTGACAGTTGATACCAGAAAAGCCAAGTTGACATTGGCACGTGTACGAATTTACGTACTCCTTGCAAACCGCACCATTTTGGCAGGGCTGCGATTGACATTCGTTCACGTCCACTTCGCAGTGTTTCCCATTGAATCCATCGACGCATAGGCAAGTATAGTCACCGATTCCGTCCAAGCAAGTTCCACCATTTTGGCACGGATCTGCGAATTCACAATTCATCGTATGTTAAGCGATGACGCATCAACAAATACATATGTAGATTACAAGCATAAGCGACTAAGATTCTATTGTGATTTGAAATAGAAAATGCAACTTATTACCGCTGAAACGTCACTTACATGATGCACAATCATCGGTGTTGATTATGCAATCCCGGCCTTCGTAGCCTTTAGCACAGACGCAATGATAAGATCCATTAGTGTTTCTGCAAGTGGCACCGTTCCGACACGGGGACGTCATCACGCATTCGTCGACGTCTTCGTCGCATAGCCTGCCAGTGTAACCCACCGTGCATGTGCAAGCGAAATCGAGGAAGTTCGACGATGGAGAGCACTTGGCGTCGTGCAAACACCTGTCGAAAAAAGAAAATCATTAAGTTTAAAGTTCCAATTGAAGTCTATTCGGATAAGTAGAAGAGGAAAAGGAGATGTCAGATTGGAAATCGATTTCTATGCTTCAAGGAACGTACTTGTTGGGTGAGCAAGGGTCCAACTTGTCCTCGCAATTCCTACCGGTGTGTGGCAACTCGCAGACGCATTTATAATCGTTCACAAGGTCGATGCAAGATCCACCGTTCTGACAGGGATTATTGGCGCAATCGTCGACATTGGTCTCGCAATTGGTGCCAGCGTAACCAGGTAGGCACTTGCAACTGTAACCGTTGAGGTGATCGTTGCAGGTGCCACCGTGTTGGCAAGGATTCGAGCCGCACTCGTCGATGTCGGCTTCGCATCTTTTGCCACCGTAGCCCGGCAAGCAATGGCAGATGAATTGATTGACGCCATCCTCGCATGTACCACCGTTCACGCAAGGGTTGCTGGCGCACTCGTCGACGTCGCTGAGGCATCTCGCGTCGTAATAACCACGGGGACACTCGCACCTGAAGCCGTTTATCAAATCGATGCATCGACCACCGTTAGCACAAGGATTGCTCGCGCATTCGTTTATATCAGTCTCGCAGTGCTGCCCGGTGAAGCCTGGCTCACATTCGCACGAGTATCTGTAATTTGATCGATAGGAAATATTGGTGTGGTGAAAAGGCTTATCAACTTTTTGATTAACGTGAACTTTCAGACAAGACAATTTCAATCGAAGTCGAAGGTTGAACATTTTTCTTGCTTACCTGTTGATACCATCGATGCATCTGGCCCCGTTCCTGCAAGGATTACTATAACATTCGTTAACGTTGACTTCGCAATTTGTCCCAGAAGTGCCAGGCCTGCATATACACTGATAACCATTGATCCGATCCTCGCAACGTCCACCAAACTGGCAAGGGTTGCTCTCGCATTCGTCGATTTGCGTTTGACAAAGCCTGCCAGTAAAGCCTGGGAAACAACTGCAGCTGAAGCTATTCTCGCCGTCGATGCAGTTCCCACTGTGACAGGGGTTCGACTGACAGTCGTTGATGTTCGTCTCGCAGGAAGCTCCGGTGAATCCCGGTGGACACTCGCACGTGTATTTAGCTATCGAATCCTGACACGTTCCACCGTTCTTGCATGGCGACGAGGCACAGTCATCTATGTTAATTTGACAATGCGAACCGGCGAAGCCGTCCGCGCAGGTACACTTGAATGAGTTTATGAGATCGGTGCATACGCCATTGTTCAGGCAGGGCTTTGCCGCGCATTCGTCGATGTCTATCTCGCATTGCGTTCCCGTGAAACCTGCAAAAATAAAGAGACGAAGGTTTCACCCATTGTTCTTACCATTTTTACTACTTTTCGTAATTTATTAGCGTTCGTGTTAGTTTTATCACAGAAATTTATGATTTCTTGATTATGAAACTAAATACATCGGATCTTTATTTTAATTTCTAAAAGCTGGAAAGGATAAATAAAAGGATAATTAATCCACCGATTAATCCATCGATCAGAGTGATTCGAAGAACAAAGGACAAAGGATTACCGACAGGAAACAATTACAAACACGATCACGCATCCTCCGTGCATCCTCGCGGTAGGTGGCAAAGTACGAATAAATTACGAACGAGAGAAGCTAAACGCTACTTATCCTTCATATTTACGAAGACGTTCACTTCAAACGATTCCCCGCGCATTAGTACATACTATCGCTGGTACACTTAAGTGGGAAAGACGAGTTTAGAGAGAGAGAGAGCGAGAGCGAGAGCGAGAGCAAGAGAAAGAGAGAGATGAACAGTCGGAAAGAATTCGGTTCGGAAGTAGAGACTTCGGTTCGTACTTATATACCACGTACATACACTTATGTGCTTACACTACATAAAGAGCAGCTAATGAGTGGAAGCACGTAGCTTGATTATAGATTTAACTAGAAATAATGAGGGAATAACGGCGGAGTGCTATGAGATTAGAGAGCCAATTTCCTATCGTCGAATGCATTGGAAGCGTCGCGTTGGTTGGAGCGAGCGAGCGAGCGAGAGAGAGAGAGAGAG